>PVLD010008297.1:0-85030 GCA_004027595.1 Dinomys branickii | reverse complement strand
TAGCTGGATACAAAGTCAACACCCAAAAATCAATAGCATTCCTATACATGAACAACAAACAGACTGAGAGAGAAATTGAGGAAACCATACCTTTTACAATAGCAACCAAGAAATTGAAATACTTAGGAATCAATCTAACAAAGAATGTGAAAGATTTATTCAGTGAAAACTACAGTACTCTGAAAAAGGAAATCGAAGAGGATTTCAATAAATGGAAGAACATACCCTGGTCATGGTTAGGAAGAACCAACATTGTGAAAATGGCCATGCTAGCAAAACTGTTGTACAGATTCAGTGCAATTCCCATTAAATTACCATTAGCATACCTCACAGGTCTAGAGAAAATATGCCTTAAATTCATCTGGAACCAGAAGAGACCCAGAATAGCAAAAGCAATCCTGGGCAATAAGGACAAATCAGGTGGAATCACAATCCCTGACCTGAAATTATACTACAAAGCTACTGTAATAAAATCAACCTGGTACTGGCTAAAAAACAGACCTGAGGATCAATGGAACAGACTGGAAGATGCAACCATAACGAAGCTCTTCATTTTTTAAGAATATTAATTATTTCCCCTGCAAACAAACACTTAACCACTTGTTTGCCTACTTATTTCTTATATTGTACATTATTATTTATCTGTAGATCTTTTTACTTGATATTTTATCGGTTAGTTTTATGTCTAAAAAGTCTTCACCACCCAGAGACAGATTCAATACTCACTTTCATTTTCTTCTAATTTTTATGATTTTACTTGTTTTTGTCTTTTTGAGACAGGGTCTCACTATGCAGTTCAGGCTGGCCTTGAGCTCACTTTGTAGCCCAGGCTGGTCTCGAACTCCCAAAGATCCTCCTGCCTCAGCCTTCCGAGTGCTTGGATTACAGGCCTGCGCCACCAGGCCGACTGGTTTTACTTGTTATGTTGAACTCTTTGTTCTGAATTTACTTTGGCTCACCGAATCAAATGCTTAGTGACTTTGCACATCTTCTTGGCCCCAGGTCCGTATTCCTGGTGACCTGTTAGACTACACAGAAAGCCCACGTGCCAGGACTCCACCTTCCACTCATCCTGTCAGGAGAAAGTCTGAGCTTGTCTCTAGCACTTCAGTCCCCCTCTCTTCTCACGTTTAACCTGTCACGAGGTGTGGTGATTTTATCCCAGTGGTGATAACGGATCTCTCATCAGTCTTCTGATCAAATCTCTTATTTTTGCCAGAGTACTTGAGCAGTCCTTAGAGTTGATATCAGGTTTTCCCTTTTAGTCCCATGTTGTCATTTAAAAAAAGATTAAGAAAATCATGCCTTAAAAAAAAAGAAAATCATGCTTGTAATCTCAGCACTTGGGAGGCTGAGGCAGGATTACCTCAAGGTTGGGGCCAGCCTGAGCGACATAGTGAGTTCAAGGTCAGTCTGAACTATATAGGGAGACCCTGTCTTAGAAACCAATATAAATCAAATAAACCAGAGCACTTATTTTCAAAGCATGTGACCTATATAAGAATCCCCTGATCCAGGTATCGGCCTTACACCTGTAATCCTAGCACTCAGGAAGCTGAGACAGGAGAATACTGAGTTTGAGGCCAACCTGCATTACATAGTGTACATAGTGAGACCCTCTCTTTAAAAAAAAATTTAAAAAGTGGTCACTTTAGTGGTATGTACACTAAAATTGGAATGATACAGAGTTTGCAAGCGGATGATATGCAAATTTGTGAAGCATGAAAAAGCTGAGTATGGTGGTGCAGAACTCTGGGAGGCTGAAGCTGGCGGGAGGACTGCAAACTCAAGCCCTGCCTGGGCAATTTAGTGACTTGTCTCAAAAAATGAAAAAACCTGCAGATACAGCTTAGTGCGAAGTCCTGGGTTCATGTCTTGGTACAGTGTCACAGCCTCTTTCTCCCCTGAAGAAAAAATCACCTGGGTGTTGGTTAAGAAGGTAGTTGTGAGGGTCCCACCTGGACTCGCAGATCAGTGTATCAGGGATGGGCCTGGGAACTGGAAGTTTAACCAGAGATTTATCTACACGCTTAAGGGGAACCAGTACCCACATAGGTGTAAATTTTTGTGTATGACCTTCAAGATCTCCTTGCCCTGCCCCCAGCCTAGTTTCCAGGCTTATCTCCCCACCCTACCCACCCTTCTGGCACTGGAGCTGCACAGTGATTCACCGTTTCCTGGAATGGACCCACCCTGCCCTTTCCTGCCTCTGTGCCTTTGCTCCTGCAGTTCCCACAGCCCCAGCACCTCCTTAGCCCTTGCCCCGTCCGGATGAAACCCTGTTCCTTAAGAGCCCAAATAAAATGTGCTGGTTTTTTTTAATATAAAAAAGTAGTTTCTAAAAAATTGTTTCTAGTTTTTCCTATTTGAATTAGTAGCTCCCTCTCTGGTCTTCACTTAGCACTTTATTCTTCCTTCTTTTTTTTTTTTTTTTTTTTTTTTTGCAGTACCAGGGATTGAACTCAGGACCTTCACTTGCCAGGCAGGTGCTCATTCCACTGAACTATATCCCCAGCCCCTCTTCCATTTATTTCTTTAACACTGTCACTGTTTAAGAATTACTCCTGTGAACTTTCTCATTCTGTAGCCATTATGCAAGCAAACATCAAGCAATTAAATACTTACAGTGTATGAAATACATCTGATCTTGCACATACATTCTTTTAGAACATCTTTGAATATGTGTCACACTTAGAATAAAATTAAAATCCTTAGCATTCCTTCTAAGTCCTTGTTCATCTGGCTGCTGCTTGTCTCTATGTCATCTCACATTTCTCTCTTCACACACCCCCTACCAACACTACTGCCTCAGGGCCTTTGCGCTGGTTATTTCTGTGCCTAGAAAACCCCATCTCTTCTTTTCACTTGGCTGGCTGCCTGTCTCCGCCCCACTGACCTGCAGGCCTCAGCTCAAATGCCATCCTCGCTCAGAGGCTTTCCCAAACCATCACCTGAAGTAGCTGCCCCCTTCCTATGGTTGTTCTATTACTCATGCATTCCCAGCCACAGTCTTTAAGTGTCCTGCTTCCCTAGTAGAATGGAAGTTTCACAAGAACTGGGACCTTGTCTATCAGCAGCAGCATTATAGCCTTAGCACCTAGAGCTCTGTAAGAGCTCAATATATTTGTTGAATGGGTGAACTAGCCTCGAAGATAAATGTTTCTTTTTTGTGTGTATTTTTGAGACAGGGCCTCACTATGCAGTTCAGGCTGGCCTTGAGCTCACTTTGTAGCCCAGACTGGTCTTGAACTCGCAAAGATCCTCCTGCTTCAGCCTCCCCAGTGCTGGGATTACCAGCATGCGCCACCATGCCAAGCAACAAATCTTATTTTGGTTTTGAGTTCAAAATGGTGCTCATGGTTTTGTTTTGTTTTTTTTTTTTTTTGCACTGGGAATCGAACTCATGACCTCACACTTGCCAGGCAGGTGCTGTGCCTGATGAGCTAAATCCCCAGCTCTTTTCTTTCTTTAATCATGGACAGCAGCTGAGGTCACTCCATCTGGGTTCAAATCAGGTGGCAGTCTCTGAGGACTTCAGCAGAACAAAGGCTTGGGCACAGTGATAGCCAGGATTCCGTTCCATCAGAGTGCAGGTTTTCCAAGGCGTGCCCAGGATCCAGGCCACTGTGTTACTACTTCTGCGGGTTTTCCTTCCAAGGTGGTTACTGGGGGGCCTCACTGTCCCGTCGGCTCTCATGCGTGTCTAGAAGGAAGTCTAGCAGAGCCCAGGACACAACTAATGGAAACCTTCAAGGACCCGGCAGTGTTTGTCTGGTTTCCTTCTCAGAGAAAAATATGAAAGCTACCTAGAATTTTGAAGGGAAGATGATGCTGTTTTTCTTGTGTTTACTAGTTGTCTGGAAGTGGGATAGTGTAATGATTAGAAATATTTTCAGCAACATTTTGAGCAAAGAGTTTCTTATTAACATCTAGTTGTGCCAGACGTTATAATTATTTCTAAATTCTTCCTGTTTCTTGCATTGGTGGCCATATTGTAAATTCCAATTAGATTTTTTAAAACATTGGTTTGAATTTTTTATTTAAAACATGTTTTCAATGACAATTTATAGTTTTGAAAGTACTTCTGCTTTTATTCTCCTATTTTTATCCACATAACCATTTTGTGTGATATAACATATATATATGATATATATGATATATATATATATTTTGGAGACAGGGTCTAGCTGTGCAGTTCAGGTGGCCTGTAACTCACTTTATAGCCCAGGTTGGCCTTGAACTCATGGGGATTCTCCTGCCTCAGCCTCTCAAGTGCTGGGATTACAGGTGTGTGCTACCACACCTGGCAATATTTGTTTTTGAGATGAAAAACTGAGGTCCAAAGACATTGACTGATTTTCCACTATCTGCTGAAAGATCACCACCCAATAATTTTTTTTTACATTCCATAATTGGATATACTTTTCAGGAGACAGTAAAATTCACCTAAAAGATTAACATTAATGCGTAGTTTGTCCCAGGGGTGGTTGCTCACGCCTGTAACCCCAGCACTTGGGAGACTGAGACAGGAGGATCACTGTAAGTTCGAGGTCAACCTGGGCTACAAAGTGAGTTCAAAGGCCAGGGATATGGCTCAGCAGCATAAGGTCTTGCCTGGCAAGCCTGAGGTCATGAGGTCATGAGTTCGATTTCTGGACCAAAAAACCCAAGTGAGTTCAAGGCCAGCCTGAACTGCATAGTGAAACTCTGTCTCAAGAAAAGACCAAAAAAAAAGAAAAAAAAAAGACTAGTTTGTAACTAATCCTTAAGAAATAAGATGCATAGCAGATTAGTAACAAAACTTTCTCGTGTCTGTGGCCATGTGATTTGGTAATTACAGGACCAGTGTCAGCTGTACTTGTCCTTGATTAAAGCATTGTTCTCTGTTATCTTCCCAGCTCTTTACAGAAAGGAAAGATTAGAGAACTTGCTTTGAGAAGAATCACTTTTCAGTAAACCTGTTTTAATTCTGCTTGAAGGGATTGGTTAAATTGATCTAAACTAGCTCTTCAGATTGAGCAAGCCCTGAAAAACACATCATCTAAAATTTCAGATAAGAAGAATGGAAGCCAGGCCCTTCCTGGAATGGCCAAGAGTGAAACTAAGAAGCCCTGTGTTTGGAGAAGACAATTAATTATTAAGGACAAAGAACTGGCATAAGACGGTTATAGCTTTAACAGAAGCAACCTTTTAACAATAAGAGTGGAGTGGAAATTTATTCTTATGCTGTGATATGGTACAGAAGGTTCTTTAATGGTCTAGCTTGTCTTAAGTGTGCGGTTGACAAAATTTGTGAGCAGGTAGCTTTTAGGTAGAGACCGTTATGTCAGTGGGATTTGCTGGGATGTGTAGAAACTGGTCCTAGCCTCTGTCTTTCCTTCATGTAACAGGTAGTTTTTGAGGCCCTTCATTTACTCACTTCCCAATATTTGATGCATCTAATGGTAAAGGTGGCTGTTGAGAGAAAAATCTGTGCTTTATATAATGTCTTTGGTCAACATTTCCACATTCTTTTTCTAATTAACTTTGCCTTTCTCAATTTTTCACTTTAAATTTGAAGTTATATTGGTGGTACACACCTGTAATCCCGGCATTCGGGAGGCTGAGGCAGGAGGATCGTTACGAATTTGAGGCCAGCCTGGGCTACGAAGCAAGCTGAAGGCCAGCCTGCACTGCATAGTGAGACCCTGTCTCAGAAAGACACAAAAATAAACAAATACATAAATAAATTTGAAGTTATTGACACAATGACCTATTTTTCTACCTACTGAAATTGTTCTTACTATATGTCAAAAAAACTACTGAAAAAATCTCCATTGGATTATATTTGCCCTTAAAGTGAGTTAATTATCAGCAGGAGAGGTAGGGAGGAACAAGATGGATAAAAAAACCAGATTATTTGAGAGAGAGTTAGTGTTATATTTAGAATAGAGCTGCTAATTTTATTTTATTTTACTTTTGGTCTTTTAGAGACAGGGCCTCACCATGCATTTCAGGCTGTCCTTGAGCTCACCAGGCTGGTCTTAAACTTGCAAGGTCCTCCTGCCTCAGCCTCCCGAGTGCTGGGGTTACAGGTGTGTGCCCCCACGCCCAGTGCTAATTGCTTAATTTAAGGGGAAAAAAAGCTTACAGAAGTTCCTAGGCAATACTTCATTACCTACGAATTTTAGGCCAAGGTCAGTTTTTAAAGGCTATAATTATATTTTTACCTGCCTCAATTAGATATGTGAATATTACCGCAATGATATAAAAAGTAATTTGGATTTTAAAAGTATAAGAAGACAAGATATTCAAATTAATGAATAAGGTGTTAGAAGCCGTGCAAGAAGGTTACAGTTATAGCACTATCTGCAGGTGCTCAGGGTTCGTACGCAGCTGTTGGTGACATAAAAAATGTGGCCCTGTGAGGCCTTGACAGATCTAGGCATCTGGTGCAGACGAATGGCGTCAAGTCTGGTGTTTGTCCTGGTAACTGCCAGTTTCTCAGAAGTGGTATTACTGATTCATTCATATTCTCTTCTCCTCCCTTTCTTTTTTTTTTTTTTTTTCGGTACCAGGGATCGAACTCAAGACCTTGCGCTTGCCAGGCAAGCGCTTATGCCACTGAGCTATACCCCAGCCCCCTCCCTTTCTTTCTTTTCTATCTATCTGTCTATATCTTCTATCCATCTAGTCATTCATCCATTTACCCATTTATCTGTCTGTCTGTCTGTCTGTCTGCTAAACTTGAACTCTACCCAGGCTCTCTTTTTATTGATGATTTGACAGAAATCAGTTGGCCCTGGAAATACCAGGTACATTAGGGCAGCTTTTCTATTACATTTTCTGTGCTGGAGATCATTTTACTTCTAGCCTAGCCTCCTTAAAAATAAGTAAGAGACAATGTTTATTTAACTTTTCTAGACCTCAGTTTCTTCACCTGATTATTAGCAACACAAAGTAGAACAGTAATGTGACTTCTGAGTGTGTCATGGTTAGGATGAAGGTATGGAAAGCAACTGGAACAAACAGACACTTAGTAAATGTTAGGTATTTTTTTTCCCAGTACTAACGATGAAGCGCCTATTTTAGCAATGAACTAAAAGGACCTTTTAGAGATAATGACACCAAGGTTTAGAAAATTTTTCCTAATGTTCCCCCGTAAGTAAATGGTGGACTCAGTGTGTTGGCCTGAGTTGAAAAACCCTTGGGAAGGAGAGTGGATTTGGAGATGGACCAGGCTGGGTGTCTGGCTCTGCCCCGTACCATTTCCAGCGCTGAGGGCGCCCCGTCAGGCCTAGGTGTTAGGAAGCCGTGGCGTGCAGTGTGGTCGGGTCATGGGTGTAGAGTCGGTCAGACTCTTCCAGTCCCAGTTCTACCGCGTTCCAGCTGTGTGCTCTTGAGCAAGTTACCTCTCTAAACTGTTTCTTCCTCTGTAAGGTGAGAATTATACTTGCTTTGTGGTATTGGAAGGACTGACTGAACAAGAGCAAATGGAATGAGGTAACACATGTAGAGGGCATGGCCTGTAGCCCATGTTCGGTAACACCAACCCCAGGTGTGTGCACCAGCAGCCCTAAATTTGACTCCATTCTGACATAGCCCACCCAGGTGGTGGGCCAGGAGGGGTGTGTCTTCGTCCCTGCCCCGGGCCATAACCCCGGGGCACACAGGGACTGAACTCCCAAAGCCCCTTCCGCATCGCAGACCTAGGAGTCCCTTTGCAGAAGCTTTAGCTGTGTTCGGACTCCACCTGGGAAATTTGGGTTCTGTAGCTGATCCTGATACTCGGAGTGGCCCCTGCCCGACCGAGAGGCGCTGGACTTGCTCGAAGACCGCAGCAGCTGCCGCGCAGCCCTGAACAGTGACCCTCTCTGAGTGTTGGGCGTCAGTCAGACTTCTCACAGGGCTGCGCCCCGGGGGGAATATTAATGAGCAGCCGGGGTGGGTGCCCACAAGAGGAGGTCTGCAGAAACGAGGCTCTGTATCGTCCAGCGCCATTTCTATTTGGAAAGAATATTAATGAGATCTGGATAAGAATCAGACACCGGGAAAGGACAGCTGCTGCAAGAGGCGGTTTTAATTGTGTAAGACTTACACGTGATATTCAGAAAGTCCTTGTGCAATTAAAAAAGTAATTGAGTGGCAGAGATAGTAAACAATTTATAAATGACATTTAAAAAAATAAACGTGTTTTCAAAAAGGAAATGTATTGAGTGCCCAGTACACATTCTAAAAAACGCTCCACCTTGGTTATGATTAAAAGAATAAAAGCTGATGCAATAATGTGCCATTTTTCACACAGCTCCTGTCTGAATAGAAGAAAAGTACGAGTAAACGTAGCCTTTCTCATATAGCTGGTGGTTCAAATATATATATATATATGTGTGTGTGTGTGTGTGTGTGTGTGTGTGTGTGTATATATATATATATATATATATATCTTCCCGCCCCCAGGACTGCTGACTGCACCCAGAGCCTTCTCACTGAGGCATACTCCCAGCCCTTTTTCTAATTTTGAGGCGGAGTTTCTCTGAGCTGCCCACACTGGGCTTGAACTTGTGGCCCTCATGTGTAGGCCTTCTGAATCAGAAACGCTGCTTCTAGGAATTGACACCTTAGGGGTACACCTCCAGGTAGGCAGTACTACTCTGACATCCACTGCAGTCTCGCTCAAAACGATAAAGAATCAAAAGCCACCTAAACAGTCATGGACAGGGGCCCGGCTCAGTTGTAAGATGGCAGAGAGCGTGATATTGTGTGCCTCTTGGAGGCGGAGATAGATATTTACATCCTGAGGTAGGAAGATGTCCAAGAGGAAGTAAATCGTTGCTGAACAACATATTAACATAAAATCAGTATATATTTTTAAATGTGTTTATGTGTAATGTGTGTTTAATTTCTCAGTGCCTCAGTTTTCTCCTCTGTAAAACAGGCATCATAATGATATCTATTTCATAAGTTTTGCAAACACTAAGTGAGATAGCATTTGTAGAATGCTTAGAACAGTGACTGATCAAGCTGGCTATGGCGGGAACACACCTGTGATCCCAGCACTCTGGGAGACTGAGGCAGGAGGATTGCAGGTTTGAACCCAGCCTGGGCAATTTAGTGGCTCAGTGAGACACCCTGACTCTGAAAACAAAAAAATAAAAATGGCCTGGGGTGTAGCACAGTGTGAAAGCCCTTGGTTTAATCCCCAGTATCACAAAAAAAGCAGTGACTGACACATAGGTGCTATTTGTTTGCTGTCATTATTTTGTATAGAACGTATCAGAAGGTGTGATAGATTACCTCCAACCTGTGATAGATTACTTTTAAGAAGTGGATCAGTTTCCTTATTGTAGTGGTTCTCATGTTTGCCCCAAATGTGAAAGGTCCTTGGTTCAAAAGCAGGCGGAAGCAAGTCTTTCCAAAGAGAGAAATGGAATCGGAGGAAGGGTGGGCAGGAGCGGACAGCGACTTCTGTTTCTCATGTTGTGCATTTCCACATAGCTCTTTAAAATGACGAGAAGAAAACGAAGAAAATGACAGCCCCAGTTTGCCATGCTAGCGGAGCCCTCAGAAGGAAGTTCCCTTCTCCTAAGGCCAGGAGGGTGAAGGACGGGGGAGGTCCAGGAGAGGGAGGGTGCTGATTTCACCGTGGATGCTGAACCGTGAACCTAACTAAGGAGTTAAGATTTCTAAATTGTGCAAGAACCTTATGAAGGCTAACAGTTTCTGGACCTAGCCTTTTTTACAATTCACTAGGTTACATTTATACTTGAAAAAAGTGATTTGTGTTTAATTGGTTTTCTGAATAAAAGCTACAGGAAGTTATTGCTCAACAGACATTAAAAAGAAATGGGAGGTTTTTCTAATAATTATAAAATAAAAAATGTTGATGTTATATAGAGACCACTAGTTTCTGTTTTGTTTTGTTTTTTGTCTTTTTGAGATGGGGTCTTGCTATGCAGTTCAGGCTGGCCTTGAGCTCACTTTGTAGCCCAGGCTGGTCTTAAAATCGTAAAGATCCTCCTGCCTCAGCCACCGGAGTGCTGGGATTACAGGTGTGCACCACCACTCCCAGCTTGAGACTACCAGTTTCTTTTCAACTAGTGTTACTACCTCTACTTTGCGCTTAAAAAAAAAAAAAAAAAAAAACAGCCAAAGCAAATGTAACATTTATGAGGATTTTTTGGTTTGGTTTGGTTTGGTTTGCCTTTGAGACAGGGTCTCGCTATGTAGTTTAGGCTGGATTTGAGCTCACTATGTAGCCCCAGCTGGCCTTGAGCTCACAATGGTCCTCCCTGCTTTAGCCTTCTGAGTGCTAGGATTACAGACAGACAGTGCTACACCTGGCTTATGAGTTATTTCTAACTTTCTGTTTGTTTACTTTTGGGAGCACTGGTGATTGAACCCAAGATTTCCACACTGAGCTACATCCCAGCCTCTTTTTAAATTTTCGGTTAGGGTCTCCCTAAGGCTGAGCTCGAAACTACATTCATTCCTCTTGCCTGAGCCTCCAGCATGCTGGAGTTAAAGGTGTGAGTTATTTTTTAATCAGAGTGTTACAACATAGGCCTTAAGACAATAAGACATGTACACAAGCTAAGCTCAAATGTGGATTAAGTGAACTAAACCTTTAGAATAACATTTATTACGTGTGCCTTGGACATAGGAGTGCAGAGTCCAGAGTCCAGTCACTGTGCGTCTGGGAGGCCCTGGAGTCAGGGAGCGCTGGTGTTTCTGTTATGCCTCCAGAGAGGCACGGTGAGGGGCAGGTGGGGAAGCTAGGAGGAATCCCTCCCTGATAGCAAGGAGCAAGGCCAGTGACTTTTGTTTTTGGTTTGCGGATGGGACCAAGGGCCTGCCGTGCACACTAAGCACATGGTCTGTTGCTCAACTGTGTACCAGCTCTAAAATGATAACATTTTTAAAGAGAAATTTGAACATGCTGTATTTCACTTAAGTGTATAATTTATGGATTTTAGTATGTTACAGACTTGTGCAGCCATTGCCACAGTCAATTTTACACTTTTATCACTTTTCAGAAAAAAAAAAAATGCGTCTCTCCTTCCCTGGGGACATAGCCATTCAACCAGTAACCTTCCTGCCGCTAAAGGTTTACCAGTGCTGGCATCTTGCATAAGTGGAACCGTACAGAGTGTGGTTCTGTGCCTGACTGCTGAGCCCTCGCATATTTTCAGAGTTCATCCATGTTATGGTGGAGTGATACTCCGTTTTGTTTATCCCTTCATTGGTTAATGGGCTTCTGAGCTGTTTCACTTTCTGGTTATTATAAATAATGCTGCTATGAACATTAACACACAAGTTTTTCTGTGGATACGACTCTTCTTTCTTATGTTCGGTACTAGAGATTCAGCTTGGGGGACTTGAGGCCTTCTCACTGTGCACTGTTTCACTCTGTGATGCAGGCTGGCCTTGAACTCACGTAGCCCAGGCTGGCCTTAAATTTGTAGCAGTCCTCCTGCGCCTCCAGTTGCCTGGGCTAGGTGGTCCTCCTCCGTCAGCCTCTCAGAGTGCTGGGATTATAGATTTGTGCTGCCAGGCCTGGCTTTTGTATCTTTTTAAAAATTTTATTTTATTCATTCATTAGTGGCTCTGTAGATTGAACCCAGGACCTTACATATGCTCTACCACGGCGCTGTATCCCCAGCCTTTTTTTTGAGCAGGGTCTCACTGAATTGCCCAGGTGGCCTTGAATTTATGATCCCCGTGCCTCAGCCTCCCGAGTAGCTGAGATTATAGACAACCATATTTAGTTTATTTTTATTTTTAATTGACACATAGTAGTACATATTGTGGGATACAGTGTGATCATTCAGTGTGTGTACACATAATATAGAAACTCTACATTAACCTTTTGAGGAGCCACCAGACTGTCTTCCAGAACGGCTGCACCCTGCCGCCAGCAGGGTGTGAGGCACTGCTTCTCTCTGTCCTCGCCTCTCGTAGGGTGATTCCCTTACGTTCCCATCCAGTGCGCAGGTGCACAAACAGCAGAAACGAAAGTTCCATGAAAGGATATTGAACTACAGTTTGTGTAATGCATTGTGACATGTTCTGTTGCATTCCATTCCTTCTCATTAAATCAAACAGGACCTGGGGGGTGTAACTCAGCGGTACAGTGCTTGCTTAACATGTTCCAGGCCCTGGGTTCAATCCTCAGCACTACAAACAAACACTCTGGCTCCTACCACTAAATGGATTTCACAGCTCACTAATTGTGACCTGAAGTTAGAGGAACACCAGGCCTTTGTAAGCTCTTCGTTTTGTATGAGAGGAGGGCAAGGCCCAGGCAGGTGGCTCGTTAAGGGCCATGCTGCTAATTAGTGGCAGCTTCAAGAGAACAGGCCCAGGCTTTTGGCTGCCTCCTTCAACCTTAATATCGCTCTATTACAGTAGCCTTCCTCTCCGTAGACAAAAATAAAACCGAATTCTATTCAGGCACCATTTCTTTAAACCTTCTTTTTCCCCTTTTGTGGGAATCAAACACACAGACACTCTGCTGCTGAGCTCCAGCTCCTGCTGGGAGGACAGGGCCTCACTCAGTTGGCCACGCGGGGCTCTAACTTATACCCTCCTACCTCAGCCTCCTGAGGGGCTGGGATTACGCACAGGGCCGTGTGTATGTTTTTCTTAAACAGAATTTTTAACAGCACTATATTAGGTTAGAGGTGGGGAAAAAGGAATACAGATAATCCAATTTTTTTCTTTTTCAGCGGGGATCGAACTCAGGGACTCACATGTGCTAGGCAAGCCCGACCACTGAGCTACACCTCCAGCCCAGAAATGGTGTTATCAGGAGCTGGTGCACAGCGGGTTTGTGCCCTGTGGGCAGGGACATTCTAGGTGAACCTGGGCACTAGCGCTGAATGGGACAGGCCCATGAGTCAGTGTCCCACATTCGGTTTGCCCAAACTTCGGTCTCCTTTGTAGTGGAAGGGCAGCCACGTCTCTCACACTGCCAGACGTGAACAGTGACACATGGTTCCGCAGAGGGCAATGTAGAGCTCTTCCGTACTGCTCTTCTCTGCTTTTTTAGAGGACGTGTGGCTCTTAAATCTTGAATTTAGTACTTTCTAGCATTGAATGAAGAAAGGCTGGACACTAGCAGCACTGCAGGTTCCTGTTCAAAGGCGGTTTTCCTAGGCCCTGCCCCAGACTTGATGGATCAGAATCATGGGGGGACCTGAGAATTACTATTCCAGCACGGTCCCTGTGTTGTTCTTATGTATATTCAGTCTGTGGCCTGTTGATTTCTCGGTTTTTTCCTGTTTTTATTCTGCAGTCCAACTCTCTTTTAGTTTCTAGAATTACTATTTGACTATGTTACCAACAGAAGCAAATAGGTTTTTAAAATTAGGTTTATGGGTACATTTTAGGTGTCCACAGCGCGCAGCACAGAGAACTGGTGTCTGTGCAGAGAGAGCTTGGCTCCTTCCCCGGCCCACCCACCCTTCAGCCCCTCTCCCCTCCCTGTTTACAAAGCTTTGTTTCCGTGTTTACTTTTTCTGCTGTTTTCTTTCCCTCCCTCCCTCCCTGGTTCACCTTCCCATTTGAATATTTTCTTCCTATTTCACAACATCTGTTATACATTTTAGAAGCAAGTAGTTATTCATTAGCATTTGTGAGAAAGCACCTCAATTCTACGTCAGTAGCAGTGGACTAAAGCTGTGTGAGAGTTTATCCTGCTTGCGTTCAATACTAAAGACCTTTTTTTAATATCCACTGACTTCCATAATTTGAAGTAATATTTTTATTTTATTTTTTGTCTTTTTGAGACAGGGTCTCACTATGCAGTTCAGGCTGGCCTTGAAGAAATAATTTATTTCGAAACAAACACAACCTACTATATTGTTTCATTTTCTTTTTCCCTAAAGTGCTAGTCTATAAAGATAACTGAATCCAATAAATGATTTCAGGTACCTGAGATCCCTTAACAAATACTTGAGTGCCCACCATGTGTCAGGCACTGTTCTGGGAGTTAAAATGCAGTTTAAAAAGTCTGGGCAATGATAGGGGTAGTTCTATGACTTTGGAAAACTTAAGAAGAACCCCCTTGGGCTGGGGTTGTAGCACAGAGGAAAAGCAATTGTCTCGCATGTGTAAGGCCCTGGGTCCAGCGCCAGGACCATAAATAACATAATAAGCCCAGGGATGGAGCATCAGGGAAGGGATCAGAAAGAAGCTGTCACTGCAGCTGGGTCCTGTAGCATAGGTTCAAGCAGAGGCTAAAGCATTTACAAAGGGTAGTGGCGGTAGAGATAGAGCATGCTCACAGGAAGGTCCAAGATCAAGAGGTACATTGGGCCTGCTTAAAGACCAAAAGGAAATTGTTCAAAGAAGGAGGTTGTAAAATAACATTTTTTAACTGAAAGTGATGGTAAAGATTTTTTTTTTGATAGGATCTTGCTATGTAGTTCAGGCTGGCCTTGAACTCACTCATGTGGCTGAGGCTGGCCTTGAGCTCATGGCGATCCTCCTGCCTCAGCCTCCTGAGTGCTGGGATTATAGGTGTGCACCACCTGCTGCAATGATAAAGATTTATTGAGCTCTTATTAGGTATTAGGTAGCATTGCATATACTTGACGCTTAAGAACTAATTCTCATAACAAGACAAATTCTTTTATTTCTCATTGACAGGGGAGAAAACTCAGTTTAATGGTTTGCCCAAGATCATGCAGCTAGCAAGAGATGTGAGATTCAAGCAAGCAGTTTCAAATCTGTGGCCTAGTGTTTAGCCTCTTGCCTTTTTCTCTCTAATGTACGTCACTGTTAGGCATTTTTTTTCCTAAGCTTGTGATCCTCTTGCCTCAGCCTCCTGAATAGCTCGGCACCATATCTGACTGTGTCTTTAGTTGCATTTTGGTGGCCGCTTTGATACCTTGAATGAGTTCAAAACATTTACCTTTCATGGTCATTCTGACGTTCAGGGAAGAAACAGAAGTCATAGGATTCAGATCCAGTGAATGAAGTGAGTAAAGTGCGTCACATGCACGAGGTTTTACACTCTGCCTCTCCGCCAGGTGGAGCTTGGCAGCAGCACTCGCTGTATTTTGTATCCCACCTTATCGACACACTCATGAGAGAAGACTTCCAGGAAAGCTTCAGAAAGGGGCAAGGGTATGGAATAACTGTGTACAAACCAGGGTGAGGGCCGGGGATGTAGCTCAGCGGCATAAGCGCCTGCCTGGCAAGCGCAAGGTCCTGAGTTCAACTCCCAGTACCAAAAAAAAAGCCAGGGTGTTTGAGGGAGGTTAAGGTCTTTTACCATAATAAATTTTTTTTTGTCTTTTTGTGACAGGGTTTCACTATGCAGTTCAGGCTGCTTTTGAACTCATTTTGTAGCCCAGGCTGGCTTCAAACTCACAGCAGCCCTCCTGTCTCAGCCTCCCGAGTGCTGGGGTTACAGGTGTGCGCCACCACATCCAGCCTTGTAATAAATTTTTTCAAATTTAAATATTCATTGTATATTTTTATCACCCATTGCAATATGTTTGGACTGCATGTTGCATACTTATGGGGCATACGAAACTATCCAGCAGACAATAGATATTCTAGAACGGAAGCCAGGAAGTTAGGACTTACAGTTGGGCTTTGAGAATCATCTGGTGAACGTGACCTTTGATTACCTGAGAATAAGAGAGAAGAAACTGGCTCTTGAGTAATGCGTGGGAACTAAGTTTTCTTTTCAACTTTAAACCTTGTGTATGTTCTTTCCCCTCCCTGAGGTTCTGGGTACCCAACCCAGGGTCACACACTGAGTTACACCCAGCCCTTTTCAGGTTTTATTTTGAGATGGAGTTTTGCTCAGTGGAGAGGAGTGGAAGGAAAGAACAGGAACTCTGTGAGGTCATTGGAACAGTGTGAAAGATAGAAAAAGAATAAGAGATCTATTTAAGAAAATACAGAGGAAAACACAATTTTAAAATGAGGGACTAACCAATGATTTAGGTAGAGGAGGAGAACTGAGAGCTCACCCAGGGTGGCAGCGCACACCTGCGATCCCGGCACGCAGCTGAGGCAGGAGGGTCACTGGAACAACATAGCAAGACCCCATCTCAGAATAAAAAGGATGAGGACGTAGCTCAGTGGTAAAACCCTTCCTTACCATATGCATAGTCCCAAGTTTGATTCCTAAAACTGCAAAAAAAAAAAAAAAAGAACTTTTAAAAAATCATATATATGAATTTGAGACCCGCATGTATACCCGTCTGCAGTGTCAGCGCGTTGTAGCAGAGGGACAAGGTCAGAGGCGGTGACAAAGTGGGGTTCTGGCAAAGAGCTAAGGAGGCCTGGCTGCAGAGCGCTGCGTTCAGCAGAGGGTTTCATGGTTTGTGGTGAGCAGTTCCCACAAGTAAAATTACTTCCCAGTTATACAACCTCTTTTTCATTGTTGTTGCTGTGGATTTTAGTATTTTTTTAAGGCATAAAATATCCTTAAAAGGAGACAAAGGGCCAGGAGTAGTGGTGCACACCTGTAATCCCAGCACTCAGGAGGCTGAGGCAGGAGGACTGCTATGAGTTTGAGACCAGCTTGGACTATATAGTTCCTCCCTCCCTGTCTCAAAAAAAAAAAAAAAAAAAAGTGAAAAAAGCGAGGGACAAAGGAGGGATCTCATGTTATAGAAGTGACTTTGTCCTGATCCAAACATATACACCCTTGTGGACTCCTGGGAATTTGGTCACTATTACAAGTGTCTTATTGTCTAGGTACATGTTTCTGCAGATACCTGGCCAAAGCACGCCTGGGAACAGCGGCGGTGACTATTGTAACACGCCTCCAGGCTTGTCTGTTAGCGTGTTTCCAAATAATAAAGCAGGGAGTCTTTCATGGACAGTATGAGAAGTTCTTCAGTGGTCATGTCTTTTTATATCACTTGAATATGTCAAGAGTTTGAATAAGCTAAAATTACCGAACAATTCAGTATAAAAATATGCTTCCTTAACAGTTAATCATAGGACTTTTCTTTCCTAATTGTATTTCAGATAAAATTGAAAGCTTCACACAATTTCATGTAGGACATATTTATAGAGTCCCTTCTATAAATAAATTGCAGAAGAGCAAGAGACCAGGTAGGTCTGTCCTCTGTGCCAAGAATCTTTCTATTGAGTAGAATGTATAAAATTATGATAAAGTAGTGGAGGAGATCTGTGCTGATGGGAGATAGGCTGAGACAGTCTACAAAGGTTCTGTGAGAAAGTAGCTTCTACTGAGAAGCTACTTTGATTCTTAAAGATGAATAGACTGAAGCCAGTTGTGGTGGTGCACACCTGTAATCCCAGCACTTGGGAGGCTGAGGCAAGAGGACGGCTATGAGTTTGAAGACAGTCTGGGCTACAAAGTGAGACCGTGTCTCAAAAACAAAAACGAACCTGGAACATTTCGTAGTGCTACAAAGAAAGGAATTGCTTCAAAAAGGTGTGGGGGAAGGTGTACTGAAAGAGCATTGGGAAAGAGCTGGAAAAGCTCCCGACAGCTGTAACCGGAGCAATTTGAACAACAAAATAATAGTACAAATGATGTGTCCCTTGTCCAGTAAGTTTGGGGACTGGAAATGTTTCAGACTTTATTCTGAAATGTTTTCATATATGTAAGAAGTTATCTTGGGACTGTTACCAAAGTCTAAACCTAAAATGCATTTATATTTTATATATACCTTATATATACAGCCCTGAAAGTAACTACACAATGTTTCTAGTGTACCTCTGTTTTTACTGCAAACCTGTCATGAGGTCAGGTGTGGAATTTTCCACTTGTGGCATTAATGATGTCAGCGCTCAAACAGTCTCAGACTTGGGGCCATTTCTGGTTTCAGATTTTTGGATAAGGCATGTTCAAATTGTATTTATACCCAGGAAATAAATATCTATGAGTCCCTCCTAATATAAATAAATGGTTGAATAAGTGAGGGGGAAAAGAGAAATACTCTTTATATAAGAGTGCCAGTTAGTAAATGTAGAATGGATGAGGCCGAGAGGAAATCACCACTAACAGTAATACTTGTCATAGGGTTAGGGTTAGGGTTAGGGATCCAGCCAGAAATGCTAAAATTAGTGGGAAAAAGTTTAAGGAGAAATAGAATCAAAGAATCTTGTTTCTTTTTTTTTTTTTTTTTGTCTTTTTGAGACGGCCTGGCTATGCAGTTCAGGCTGGCCTTGAGCTCACTTTGTAGCCCAGGCTGGTCTCAAACTTGCAAGGGTCCTCCCGCCTCAGCCTCCCAAGTGCTGAGATTACAGGCGTGTGCCACCACACCCAGCCTCTCTTCCTCCAAAATTTATGAATTACAAAGAGAAAAATAGTCACATTACATTGGAGACCGAAGCCACCCTAACCAAGTAGTCAAGTTCACACGATCAGTGATAAGACGTCACCATCACATCCCACTCCACAGTGCAGCGAGGAAAGTACCTCAGCTTTACTGTACCCTAAAACTCTGTGACTTCAGTCTAATCTGAGAAAACATCTTGTTTTCAACTGAGCGTTATAAGATGTCCCAGGCTCATCCTTGTACTGGTCCTGCCTCGGTCTTTCAACCACTTCTGCAAGAAGCCCTGGTCATTTTTACCAGATCGGGATGACCCCACCTAGCACCTGGCCAGGCTTTTCAGCAGAATTCAGGCCAGGAAAGTCGAGGGAACGCAGGAACTGTCACACGCGGAAAGAGAGTTATTGAGACAGGACAACCCAGGGCACTGTAGCATCTTGGGACAGAAAAAACAGTGGAAAACTGGTAGAATTTACATAAAGTCTATAACTTAGTTCATAGTACTGTTTCAACATTAATTTTTTAGTTTTGATAGCTATACTATGGTAATGTGAGGTGAGCTGGGGCGGAAATCTGAGAACTCTTGTTCCCTTTGCAACTGTTTTTCTTTTTTCTTTGGGACTCTTGTCTCAATGTAAAATAAAATGTCAAAGAGCGAGGTGCTGACGCATGCCTGGACTCCTAATATTCCAGAGGCTGAGGAAGGAGTTTGATCGTGAGTTTGAGGTTATGTAGTAAGACTGTGTCTCAAGAACAAACCCATATGTAAATAAAGAGAAGAAGCTAACTTCAAAAATTTTTCAAGTATATGTTTTGTTTGTCTTTTTGAGACAGGGTCTCACTATACAGTTCAGGCTGGCCTTGAGCTCACTTTTGTAGCTCAGGCTGGGCTCTAACTTGCAGTGATCCTCCTGCCTCAGCCTCCCCAGTGCTGGGATTACAGGCATGCACCACCATGCCCAGCTTCAAGTATGTGAATGTAGTCACTTTTTTTTCCTGCAGTATGGGGTTGGGCTCAAACTTGTGGTTCTCCTGCCTCAGCCTCCCAGAGTGCTGGGGTTATGGATATATGCCACCATGCATGGCAGGAACATATTTCATATAGCTTTTATTTAAAATTCACTTTTGCACCTTCAAGCTTGTTTAGCTTTTAATTGCTCTCTTTTACCTTTTGACATTCAAATTGAGAAACGTTGTTGGCAGGAAAATTAAAATTTTATAACCTTGTTTTAAAAAGACATTTCCTTTTAGTGAGTCTGTAGAGGTTTTTTCTGTTTAATTTTTTGAAGCTAGGGCGGGGGATATAGCTCAGCAGCATAAGCACCTGCCTGGCAAACGCAAGGTCCTGAGTTTGATTCCCAGTACCAAAAAAAAAATTTTTTTTTTTTGAAACTACATTTGGCTTGCCCAAGTAATCAGGAGAGAGGAAGAGGGAGGGAGGAAGGAACAGAGGGAGAGAGACCGGGAGGGAGAGGGAGGGAGCGAAAGCGGAGACTAGATTTAGGAGGACAGGGCTTCATCAGTGGCTTTGGGGAGGACTGGTGCGGTGGCAACTCATTTGCTTTTCTCGAAGCCTGATTTTGCAGAGATGATTCCCTTGCCCAGGTGAGCTTGTAAATGAATTTATTAGAATAGGTTTCCTGAAGCCGTTACAGCCTTTACCTGAAGCAATAGCTGCAGGAAGCAGGTCCCTGGGGCCAGACCTCCCAGTGAGTCACAGCGGCCCAGCCCTTTCTTTGGCAGGGACCTTTGGCCAGAGATCTTTATCCCCAGACTCCAGCTCGCCAGAGGATAGTCTCCCTGCCCCCAACTCAAGCTGCCTGGTCTGATGAAAGAACTTTGGTGGTGCTGGGGATTGAATGTCTTCCCAGATGATAAGCAAACGCTCTACTACCGCACTGCGTCCGCAGCCCGTGGTGGAAGAACTTTGGACTGGAAGTTAGGGTTCTAGCTTTGTTTCTAACGGCTGGTGATTTGGGGGAAATTATTGAGTCTTTATGTGGCTCAGTTTCCTCACATACAAAAGGGGATTTGCTTACTTGATTTTTAAGCTTCTCTTTTGAGTCCAAATCTTAAGTATATTCCTAACGCTGAAGGTGCCTTTCGTTTTAACAAGACGCACCTCTTTCTATGAATCCCAGTGGTGTGTGTCCTGCTGCTGTTGGTGTTATATCCATTTTCTTTAACTCTTGCCCAGTTGATCCTCTAAGTCAGAGCGCCGGTGGAAAGCACATGGCTTAGGAGGATGGGCTCTGGAGTCTGAATGTCTGGAAACGGAGCCGTACCTGGGAGAGACTGGTGGGTAAGAAGCAGTGCCACATCTCTCATGCTAGCTCATAAATGCCAAGACGCTCATGTGTAGTGGGGAGTATCTCAGTTAACTTCACCTGGAAGTGGGAGTGATTATTTCTGATGTTCACGTTTGGAAGATAACAATCACCCCTGAGTGTGAGGGTCGAGCTGGTTCCAAGCCCCATAGACACCAAAATCCGTGGGTACTCAAGTCCCTTCTATAAAATAGTAGTGTCCTGTCTATGTTAAATCATTTCTGGATTACTTGTGATGCCTACTACAGTGTAAATGCTGTGCCAGTATTTATGCTTTTTGTTCAATAAATAATAACAGGAAAAAGCCAAGTGTCTCTTCTGGGAGGCTGAGGCAGGAGGACTGCCACGAATTCGAGACTAGCCTAGACTATGTAGTGAATTCAAAGCCAGCCTGACCTACATAATGAGACCCTGTCTCAAAAAAAAGAAACAAAAAAAAGTAGGTGTTTCAAAATGCTTTTTATTTTTAAACTTTCAATTTGTAATTTACTGTTGTGTGTACTTGGATTTTTCTTTATTATGCATGTATCTCAACTTTAGTAAAGCAAAACTCACCATTGTCCCCCTTCTATTTTTATCTCCAGGCTTTTTTTTTTTGAGATAAAGGAATATAAACTCAAAAAACACAAAAACAATAATGAAATACACACATTATGGGGAAGATAGTAGGGGATTGACAATGGCTGTTGTATTACATAATGTTATCTTCGCATTTCTTAGTTATAAATCAGTATAATGCATAAATGATAAAGTAAACACAATTATAGATCAGATATTGGGGAATTAGAAATAGATGCTGTATTACAAAATGACGTCTTCACTGTTGTTACTCAGTTACACAAATGATGGCTCATTCAGTTAATCATAGTTTTCTCCACCCTCATCTCTGTTGTTCTCCCACCCAATCAATGGTCTTCCCTCTGATAACTACTTTTTGGTTTATTGACTCCCTCGGGCTCTCACACTGGGGAGGCACGTGGCTGCTTCAAATTATGCTGTAACAAACATGGGTGTGCTCAAATTCCTATGGCACTAGGTGGAAAAGCACCCATCCTCAAAGACGATGCATAGGCAGGGACCCAAATACACTATGGTCATAACCCACTGATAAGCCCTGGAGGTCCTCGGGAGTCTAGTCCAATCTGAAGGTTGCACTGGGGATCAGGATCGCCAACCCCACCTCAAGGAGGCGCTTCTGTACCCCCAGGCTCTTAATCACTTAGGTTTGATAATACCAGCTTTGACTCCTCTTAATCTAAGTCCATTTTATTCTAAGAACTGTCAATTTTCTCTTCACCTTCCCAATCCCACCCACTCTATTTTTTTTTTTTTTTTTTGTCTTTCTGAGACAGGGTCTCGCTATGCAGTTCAGGTTGGCCTTGAGCTCACTTTGTAGCCCAGGCTGGTCTCGAACTCACAATGATCCTCCTGCCTCAGCCTCCTGAGTGCTGGGATTACAGGTGTGCGCCTCCCACTCAGTTTAACGATCTTGTAGTAATTTAGAGTCCAGTCTCTTTAAACAAAATGTTCATTGTGTTACTCTTGCTTTTTCATACAATTTCTGTGTTCCCCTGTAGAGACTGAGCAATCCACTCAAAGCTCTTACCTTACAGACGTGACTGTTGAGGCGCAGGGGCAATGTTAGTGTGTTTGTGCCGTAGAGGTCAGGCCAGTGCTAGGGAACGGCTGCGCAGGAAGACTGTCGCTCCCTCACGGGCTGGCTCCTCTCACTGGTGAAGCATAGCCCCAATTCCTCACGTGAGTCCCTCGGCTGCCCTGGCTTTGGCTCCTCTCTCCTCTCGCCTACAGTGTTTTCATCTCCTCTTGTACCTAGAGTTTAACTCCATGATGGCGAACCTTGTAGAGCTTTCAGTCATACAAACAGCCCACTGTGGCACGCATGCATAGGCTCGCCACCACTAGACTCACTCCCTAAAGATACTAACACTGTCCCTCCTGTCTCAGATACACTTTCTCCTTCCTGCCCTTACTTTGCCAGTCTGTGTATTCTGTAAATCCCACGTCTGTCAGATGTCTTTTCTCTGCTACCAAGCCGGAAAATCCTGTCCTCCTACAGCATGCGTTGCATCTAACCACGTTCTGTTCTGTGCTGTAATTACTCATGTGTACATTAGCGAGGTCAATAGATCATGGACCTTACTTGGGCAATAATTTCTCCATATAACTTTTAGGGTAAGAACCACGTGTTCCTTGAATATAAGGTACACTGCTCCTAACCTTACACTAGTCAGATGTTCTGGCTTCTCTTGATTTTTCTGGCTAAGAGTACTCAAAAGCATGGAGTTAGACTTGGGAATTAACTCTTTTTACTCTGTCATGCTTAGTCAGTCCCTGAAACAATTAATGCTTTTCCTTTTTTGAGATGATGTCTCATAATGTTGCCCAGGCTGATCTTGAACTTACTATGTGACCCAGGCTGACCTCAAACTCATGGCAGTCCTCTTGCTTCAGCCTCACACCTGCTGGGATGGCGGGTGTGTACCACCATGCCTAGCCTCTACAAGCTGGTTTTGAACTCCCCTAAATCCACCTCCCATGTAACTGTGACTCCCGGCACATGCACCACACCTGGCTCTGCAGGTTTTTTTGGTTTTTTTTTTGAGATAGGATCTATGTAGTTTAGGGCGGCCTTCAACTCACTAGTTCAGACTGGTCTTGAACTTGCAGTGATCCTCTTGTCTCAGCCTCCCAAGTGTTTAATTGTTTGTTTTTTTGTTTGTTTGTTTGGGTTTTTTTTTTTGGTACCAGGAATTGAACTCAGGACCTGCGCTTGCCAGGCAGGCACTTGTGCCACTGAGCTATGTCCCAGGCCTATTATTTGTGAGCTTGCTATGTAGCCCAGGCTGGTCCCAGACTCACGGTGATGATCCTCCCTCAGCCTCCAAGTGCTAGGATTACAAGTGTGCACCACCATGCCTGGTGTATGAACAGATTTGAAAATATATCTGATGTATTTTTTTCATTTTGTCCAGAATTGATCACTATAGGGGAACTGACCTGTTTATACACACATATATTGGAAGCATAATTTTGCCTAATAATGTCTTAAAGTATTGGTCAGCATTTCCTAAATTTGGCTTCAAGGATCACCGTTAGAGAATTAAAGGGTCACCACTGCGGTTTTACATGATTAGGTAGAACTAAATTGCTTGTTCCTTCCAAGTCTTTTTTTTTTTTGAGACAGGACCTCACTATATATTCCAAGCTGGCCTTGAATTTCCGGTGATCCTCTTGCCTCACTCTCCCAAGTGCTGGAATTTTAGGTGTGCAGCACCATGTTTGGCTCCTTGTCTTTTTCTTGTTAGAGAAAAGGTTGGCACGGTTTGGTAAGTCGGTTGTAAACCAGAAAGCAGATACACAAATAGGTGTTATATGTTATTTGGTACATTTAGTTTTATTCCAAAGAACATGAGGAGTATTAACATTATTTTGTACAGAAAGAAGTTATAATGTGTGTGTGTGTGTGTGTGTGTGTGTGTGTAATTTTTTTAAAACCAGCCAGGCATAGTGGCTCATGCCTATAATCTCAGCACTTGGGAGGCTGAGGCAGGAGGATTGCCTCAAGTCTGAGGCCTGCTTGGAATACATACTGAGACCCTGTTCACAAAAAACAAAATAGGCTGGGTGTGGTGGCATATGCCTGCAATCCCAGTACTCTGAGGGCTGAAGTAGGAAGATCCCAAGTTCAAACCCAACCTGGGCAATCTAACAATTTAGGTCCTGTCTCCAAAAAAGGCCTGGAGATGCAGCTCAGTAGAAAGGTTCTGGGTTCAACCCCCAGTACCACCAACAGCAGCTATTAAACCCCAAACCAAAACAGACAATAACAAAAAGAAACCTATCATTGATGGTCTGCTTATTCTTGACCAGTGTTATTTATTCAGTTCTTCTATACCTTTTATCCCTCATAAGAATACCATTATTGGGCTAGGGATATAGCTCAGTGGCATAAGCACCTGCCTGGCAAGCACAGGGTCCTGAGTTTGATCCCCAGTACCACCACCAAAAAAAAAAAGAATACCATTATTATGGATGAGAAATCTGAGCTTTAAGAAAGGTGCACAGCTTTTAGTGGCGAGGCCAAGGCACATGTTTGAGTGTATCTGCTCTAATGCCAGAGCTCTTCTCTATTACTATATACTATGCTGCTTTCCAACATGGAGACTAAAACAAATCAACAAAAATTTTGAAAAGCTAAACCAGGCGTGGTAGCACACGCCTGTAATCCCAGCACTTGGGAGGCTGAGGGAGGACCATCACCATGAGTTTGGGACCAGCCTGGGCTACATAATGAGACCCTGTCTCAAAAAACAACAACAACAAAAATGTTGTAAAGCTAGTATTATTTTCAGACAAAGTTATTGTCGGAAGATCAAAGTAGTACATGCGGAAAAGCAGCTCGGTCTTTAGGGTTCCCTGTCACCTGCTCTGCACCACAGGGCAGGCCAGCGTTCTGCTGTTGACAAGGCACCTGGACCGGAAGCCAGCGAGCAGCGCTGCACCCGAGCAGTTATGCTCTGCAGCTGAGAGCTGCAGGCTGTGCTTTAATTTATATTTTTTGCTCTTCAAATAAGGAAGCTATTGACTCAGTTCTAATCTCACCTCTTCTGGACAAAGGTTGGAACTCCTCTGATAATGACTGGGACAAAAACCCCAACCCAGGTTACTGGGTGGGGCCTAAGTGAGGTCACGAACGTGGCATTCTGTGTTCTTCAGCGTGGAGGGATTTTAGGAAAGACGTTAAGTATAGAAGTTTTATCCCCTGAGTTTAAAGTGCATTATACCTCACCACTTGTTAAAAAGCTTTACAATGATAAGAACTAGAATAAGAGCCCATGATATATCACACTTTTAAAAAATAATATACATAAAATGCTCTTTATGCCACCATAAGATGCTCTCTGTGTTAACGATATCACCTCCTGAAACCTATGTTTAAAGCTTAGAAAGTGAAATATTATCTTCATTTTTCAGCTAATCAAACTGAAAAGGTGACATCTCAAGCAAGCGCTGTTCCACTACTAGGGCAGGCGCTATACCACTGAGCAGCAGCTGCAGCCCCAAGATTATATAATTTGTTCAAGGTTACCAAAGTTCCGATCTTACTGCGATCTGCTTGCCCTTAAAGTGCTTTTCTTTTAAGTTGCCACACAGAGTCCCCAGCCCTTTTCCCCAGCATGGAGCGGCTGGTGCCGCGGAGAGGGCATGGGAGGGGCATCAGGCCCCTTGGATGTCGGCGGCGCCTCCTTTGGACCTGACTACCGAGATGCTCGTGGTACCTCCCCGGGGGTGTAACTCAGAAAAGGGAAACGCTTCGCTCTAAATGGGTTTTTGGAACAAACTTAAGTTCAAAGAAAGGCCAGCTGCTATTTGCACAGTGGAGTCAGTCATAAAAGGATGGAACTGAAGGGACCTTAAAGGTCATCCAGGAAACAGCGACCCAAGGATACTGAATCATTTGGCCAAGGTTCCACTGCTCTGGGGTGAACCAGTGGAGGAATGTGGTCTGTTAGTTTGGGCTTTCTAGTCTCACTTACCCCACATGACTGCCAATCTTCGGATGCTGGAGAATTCTTCCTTGTTTCTAATAGTCTGACTTTCTTTATTGCACAGGTGTTTCCATATCTGTAAGTCAAAATGGAACCAACTCCGTTTAACAGGCGACAGTGGACTTCCCTGTCATTAAGGGTGACAGCCAAAGAACTTTCTCTTGTCAACAAGAACAAGTCATCAGCTATTGTGGAAATATTCTCCAAGTAAGTGTCGGTCCTGCTCCAAAGGAGCCTCTGTCTTGAGTGCATATCACTACCTGTTAGGGAAATTGGCCAAGAAAATATGTGGTCTAACATGACTTTCTTGAGAAGCCCCTACATTTTAAGCAGCCAGTAGGGCATCATGGAGAAGGATGCTAGCCAGAGGAGACGTTCTCTGGCAAGCGCAAGGTTCTGAGTTCGATTCCTGGTACCAAAATATAAAAAATTTTTTAAAATAGCCAGGTGTGGTGGCACATGCCTATAATCCCAGCACTCAGGAGGCTGAGGCAGGAGGATTGTTGTGAGTTAGAGACCAACCTGGGCTACACAGTGAGTTCAAGGCCAGCCTGAACTGAACAGTGAGATCCTATCTCAAAAAGACAAAAACAAATAAATAAATAGATTGATTAATTAAAAAAATAAAGGTTCCAAAATATAGTAAAACACATAATTATGAAGTAAAAGGTCATCAAAGCTAAAATGAATAGGAATGAGGACTATAGATAGAATGAGAGAGAGAATGGCCATTATTGGCAGGCAGGGACCACGAAGACTTCCTGGTTAAGATGAATTTAAATCGCATTTAAAATACACTTTATCAGCTACACTGCTCACATTTTAAGCCCCCATTAACTGCTTATAGCTGGTACCTATTACAGTGAGGAACCTAAAAACATTTCGTCATTGCAAGGAATTCTGCCGCACCTTGCGACTGGCGGGCACGCTGCAGGCCTGGCTGTCTGGCGAGTGGGGTTTAGAAGAGCATGGCCACCCCAACCTAGAGACCCGCTCTGGCTGCTTTCAACTACTGCAGCAAAGTTCCTAGTTGCAACAGAGAGCGTCTCACCCTCCGTGCCTAAAGTATGTCCGTGGGGCCCTTTAAGACAAAATTCAATGGCTCCCCCTCTGGGTGCGCTCACTGGTAGGAGGACTCCTCTGCTGCTCACTTTGCATCCCTTGGGGCAGGAGAGTGACTGGAGCACAAGAAGCACAACATGTTGAAGGGCTACTCTGTGTGAACGACACACCAGAGGCGGCCACCAGAGACGCCGCGGTGGGGGAGTCTGGGGCAGCTGGGAGGTTACCCCGCTGGGAAGTCTGTTCACGGACAGGAGCAGAGTGCACAGTTCTAGCAGAAAGATGATAAAGATTTGAAGAAAGTGGCTCTGGGAGCTCTATCCAGGATACGGGGAAGGCCAGTAGGAGGTTTCTGTACGCTACCCTGTCACCTGTTCTTCACTGTCGAGTCCCTTAGAGCACTGCTGTGGGGACGGTGCTGCCTTCCAAAGCACTGACCTCAGTCATCACCTGCGGTGGTGGCAAGACGATAGAGGCCTCATCTTTTTCTTTTATAAAACAACTAGTTTATACTGATATTGACGATACATGAGTGGGAATAGGTTTTCCAGGTAAGATTTCACCACAACTTTATCAGCATTGACGTTATAATGTCAGAGTTTTAACGTTTTTTTATTTATTAGTACATGTTCACAGGATATATGCTTACACTCCTTGTGGGGAGCTGGTACACATACATAATACATTTATTTTATTTTATTTTTTTGTCTTTTTGAGGCAAGGTCTCACTATGCAGTCCAGGCTGGCCTTGAGCTCACTTTGTAGCCCAGGCTGGTCTCAAACTCACAACGATCTTCTTGCCTCATCCTCCCAAGTGCTGGGATCACAGGCGTGCGGCACCAGGTCCGGTTTATAATACATTTTCATTTTCTTTTTTCTTTCTCCCCCTCCCCCTTACTGCTCCCTCCTGTCCTCTTTCCATTTGCAAAAGCTCCCTTTTTATGATCCCTTACTGCTTCATCCCATTTCTCTCCCCTCCCTCCCTTATCCACCTCCCCACCCCCATCTATCTGGGAAAGATCTCTCTACTTCCTGTTTATGTATCTTCTATTCCCCGCTCTCTCTGTATATAGTTTATATATATGTATTTTTTCCGTATATATTTTTCTATCTGTATATATAGTTTTAATATAAGAGAAACCATGCCACACTTAGTGTGTCTGCCTTATCTCACTTAACAAATGCAAGATCCTCCTTCATGGCAGAGCAGTGCTCCATTGTGTATAAGCACCACACTTTCTGTATCTCCTTATCCCCTGACAGGTGTACAGGCCACGTCCAAGCTTTAGGGATTATAAATTGTGCTGCTATAAACATAAATATTCATGTAGTCCTATAATCTGGTGACTTGACTTTAACTCTTTTGGGAAGGTACATAGAAGGGAAATAGTAGGTCAAATGGAATTTTTTTTTTTTCAGACAAGATTTTTTTCTTTTTTCAAGAGGCAATCCAGGTGGGCCTTGAACTTACTGTGTAGCCCAGGCTGGCCTGAAACTCATAGCAATCCTCCTGCCTCAGCCTCCCAAGTTCTGGGATCATAGGCGTGCGCCACCTGGCTGTATTATTTTCATCAAAAAAAGAAAATCAATAAACTAGTGCCAAAGTGCTACCCGTAATCCCAGCACTCTGGGAGGCAGAGGCCTGGGCAATTTAGTGAGTCTGTTTCTAAATTTTAAAATATAAAAAAAAGTTCTGAAGATGTAGCTCAGTGCAAGGGCAAAAAAACAAAATAAAATTAATAATGATTTTAGAAAAGAAAGGATGGAAACCTAACCTAACTCTGACCTCAAGGAACATAACAGTATAATTTAAATCCTCACACCTTTCTTAAACTTAAGATTTACCTGGACTTAAAAAAAAAAAAGAAAAGATTTACCTGGACTAGAATGTTTGCCCAGTATACATGAGGCCCTTGGTTCAATCCCCAGTACTGCAAAAAAGAAAAGAAAATCACATGGACCATTTATCAATGATATAGAGCATTCCAGATGTCTATCGCTGTGTTTAAAAAAACCAAACAAAAATCTAAGGACTGTTTAGCATGCATAAGACCCTGGATTCGATCTCCAGCATTATAAAACTAAACAAATCTCCCAAACTCAGAGGCATAAAGTAATGACAGCATTTATTTTGCTGGTGCATCTTCAGCCTGGGCAGAGCTTCTCTCTGCTTGGTTTAGTATCAGCCGGGTGGCCGAAGGCTGGGGGCTGTGGTCACTGCAGCACAACTCCTTCACCTGCAGGTTGGGCAGTTGGTGCTATTGCCAGCTGGGATCTCAGCAGGCCCATGGCCGAACACCTATACATGGCCATTCCATGTGGCTGGCTTGGTGGCTGGGTTCCTAGGGCAGCCATCCAGAGACAGAAGGTGGGAACAAAGACAGAACGGAACTACAAGCTGGGCTACTTTTTATTACCTAAGCCTCAGAAGTCATACACCACCACTTCTGCCACACTCACTTCGATAAGTGAGTCACCACAGCTGAGTGTGCATGCCTGTCATCCTAGCACCCTGGGAGGCTGAGGCAGGAGGATCACAAGTTTGAACCCAGCCTGGGCAACTTAGCAAGACCCTATCTCAAAATAAAATTTTTTAAAAAGAGCTAGGGTGTATAGCTCAGTGAGAAGCCATAGGTTCAGTTCCTAGTACTGGGGAAAAAAAGGTGAACCAGGCTGGTTCATATCCAGGAGAAATTTTACTTCACTATCTGATGGATGGAATCTCAAAGTTTTGTTTTTGGGGGTTTTTTTGAGATAGGGTCTCACTATGTAGTGCAGACTGGCCTTGACCACACTAGGTACCCCATGCTGGCTTCAAACTCACAGTAATTGGCTCTGAATCAAAACCAGCAGTTTTCTGAAGCTGTTGGTTTCAAGCAGGAGCCTAAAGTGGTATCTTTCTATGGTCTGTTGGCCATTTCAGAACTTTAGAAATGTAATGGTCAATTCATTAGAAAGAAACAAATAACTAAATAAATTTTATGAGAGCACTTCAAGATGGCGACCGGGTAGGCAGCAGAGAGAGAACCTCCTGGAGGAATGCCACTCAGACAAAGGAATATAGGAATATAGCAACGTGAGACAGAAGGGAAAGAGGTGGGTATCCTGAACTCGGGAAGGATCTGAAATGGGAACTGAAGCCCTCGGAAAGACTAAGCAAAACCTCTTCTGGAGGAAAGGATCGGAGATCCACCATGGCACAGTCGGGGGAAGAGGAGAAGGAGGAAGTCACTGCTCCAAGCACACCCTTGGCCCACGCCCTCATTCCGGCATTCGCAGCTTCAGCTTTGGAGACCCACGCTCACAGAAGCCTCCCAAGTCAGCCAGGGGAGAGCGGAGTTCTGAGAGCTTGTCCAGGGCTGGAGAGGGGAGGGTGCAGCCAGGAAAAGAGGCAATGGCGGTTGGGAGCAGTTGTCGAACCCTGTATGAGAATGAAAGGTTGTGACAGCCACTGGGGCAGAGTCCCCACCCTGCGGCAACCTTCCTAATCAGCGCCTGGAGAGAATCAATGCAACTAGTACACAGCCCACCATGCCCGGCTCTGTGCCTGCCTTGAGGCGGTGGCCCCCTGCCTCTCCACTGGGTAAGCCACTACCAGCGGAGAGCAGTGGGGAACCTTGGCGGCGAGCCGCAGCAGCTCCCAGGGATCCGGCCGAGGAGTGGACGGGGGCTCCAGCACCGCAACGGGAGGGAGATGCAGATGGAGGTGGATCGCGTGGCTCCACGCCTTTCTCACTCCAACATCAGGCAGGAAGCATGAGCTGCGTTGCCGGGACTCAGCTCCCACCCTGAACTCTCTCTGGCAGCACCTTGAGTCTTGGCAGCTTGAGCAAGCATCACCTGTTCCTGGCAACAATGGGACGAATCCATGGTCTTCAGGACTCACCCCAAACTATTAATGTGAGCACCAAGAGGGTCTCCTTACAGACTGCACATGTGAACCTTGCATGAACCCATAGCAACAAATTAGATGAAAAGCAGCAGACTGGGAGTCTGAAAAACAACAGCATACTCTATACAGCAGACCCGAGATAATCCTCCAACTCTATTCTAGAACTAATCTTTAAACTCAGTTCATGCCCTGAAATAACACGGTGAGAACAGGCCAGGGAGATTTCAAGCCCTTACACCAAGCATCATAAGTTCATCCAATGCCCAGCTGCAAGGGGTGGGGAACAGTAATACTGGAGATCAGAAGGAGGGAGGAGAAGAAAGGGCCTCCGGCAACGAGGCAACGGGACAGAGACGAACGGGCCACCAGGGGAGCCCTGATGGGGGCGTGGGCCCCGCAGCTGCTCCACTGTGGGCCCTGCTGAGGGCGCCCCACAGACTGGACCGGCCCCCACCCATAACACAGCGACGGGGCGGAGCCGGGCGGTCCACTGTGAGCATAGGTGCTTTTCCACCTCCGACCATGGCAGTTTGTATACACCCATGTATGTTATAGTATAGTCTGAGGCAGCTATATGTCTTCCCAAGGCGACAGTCCAGGGGTATAGATAAACCCAGGAGTACAGTTATTATCACAGGGAAGATGACTGATTGAGTGGTAGGGCCACGGAGATGAGGGAGAAGAAAGCTGAATGATCAAATGGGCCATCATCAGTGTAACTGAGTAACAAAGGTGAAGGTAACATTATGTAGGACAGCATCCAGAGCTAACTCCCTTCTATGTTCTCTATAATTTGTATTTCCTCAATCATTTTTATAGTAACAGAAGTGAAGATAACTTTATATTATACAGCATCCAGTGCAAATTCCCTATCTTCTCTATAATTTGGTATTTCCTTTAATGTTTATGTGATAACTAATGTGAAGATAACATTATGTAATACAACATCCAGTGCTAATTCCCTACTATATTCTGTATAATTTTGTATTTTCTGTATTGTTTATCGCTTATTCTGGTTCACATGTCTCCATTCTTTTGTCTTTAAAATAAAAAAAAAAAAGAAAAAAAAACTTGCAGTGATCCTCCTGCCTCAGCCTTATGCCACCACACCTAGCTATCAAAGATTTTTTTTTAACATGTTTTAAAACCACCCTACATGATTTCCTAGTCTCCTCCAATGATTCTGGGATGGGGCCTAGGAATTTGTGGGGGTTTTTGTTTATTTGAGTTTGTGTTTGTAGCAAGGGATCTTTGGTGGTAGAAGACACAGAATTGTGAAATTGAAACAGTGAACCTACAGATAAAGCAAAAGTTAATCAGGAAAGATTGTGGAATGTGACCTGGGAGCATGAAGGCAAGCAGACTGAGACGGCGAAAACGAGGGGAAGAGGAGCTGGTGCGGCTCAGAGCCAGCTGGAGGGGTCCTGGAAGGGGGTGCAGGGGTTAGGGTCTGGTTAGAAAAACAGTGCACATAGTCCAAGCTTGTCACGAAGGGAGAGTGGCGTGATCAGACCTGTGTTTGGGGAAGGCGCTTCTGGCGACAGGGTGGAAGGTATGCTGGGAAGGTGCGCGGCTGGCAGCTCGGAGACTATTTATGAGGCGCTCGTGGGAACCTAAGGAGAAGCTGCTGAGGGCGGGTGGGGCTTTCATTCCTGCACAGGAGAGAGAGGGACGGGTGCAGGTTTGAGCAACATGGACACGTGATTGATGGGGCTGGGAACCCCCAGCTCTGCAGAGACTCCACACTCTCGCCCTTCCGCCTGCTCTCACCTTGGCCGTCGTAGCTCAGCCTCGCCGTGGCCTGCGCGGTCCCGGAGCGGTGGCTGTGCACTCCCCCTGCACGGTCGCTGCGCTGTTCTGGCCCAAACTCGGAGTTGCTCCCCGCCTCTCCGGTGCTGCTCCCTGTCCATCATCTCTGCGCCTGCTGCTGACCTCTGGCACTCGCCCTTGCTGTGGCGTTGTGCAGCCGGTGGGCGAGCTCCGGCCTTCACCTGGGAGACCAGCTTACAGCGTCATTTTCTTCTCAGCGTTTCCCCCAAGATGCTGTTGGCACGTGAGGCAAAGCATAGTCTCCTTGGGCAAGGTATTCACCATCTTGCCCTCCGCCTAACGCTAACAGCCTCTGGCGACATTGGGACCAGCAATACAGAAAAGTGACAGAAACAGCCCAACAAGATTCCCACACAGTTTGAAAGCTCCGCTGGGGCCCGTGGTGTGTCTGGTGAAGTGTCACCACCTGTATCAGTGACCTGTCTGATACCGAGGAATGTCTGCATAATTTCTTGATCTAATCTGCCACTTAGCCCTCGGGGCCTGCCTCAGCCTCAGCCTCAGCCTTCTCCCCATGCAGAATCCTCCTGCAGAGTGGTGCTCCGGAGCCTGCGGTCTGAGGGGAGCTCCTGTTCCGCCCTCGTTCCCTTCCCTGGTCCCCACTGACCGTGGCCCTGACCTGCCCGGGACCCCCAGGCGCCCCACGTCAGTCCCCTCCTGCCTCCCTCACCCCTCACCCCGTCAGCGTCCGCCCAGCCACGTTGCAGAGGCTTCATGCCTTGCAGTAGCACTGAGAAGAGGTGGGAAGTTAGGAAAGGTGTTCGTCCTGGGAGTTTGCTTCATCTGGCAGAAAGGACAAAGGACCTTAAGTGAACTGGTGAACCAACCACTAATCTTGTCCCCTACCACTGAGCCACACCCTGGGTTGCTAGGCTTTTGATAGAAATATACAGTATTTCTAATCCTAACAAAAACTGTACAAGGGAGGGGCATTAACTCTTTCATAGCTGAGAAAAACAAAGCTGTAGACAGTAACCTGCCCAAGCTAATATTGCATTTGTTTCTGTCTAGCATTTACTTTAACATATTTAATTGGTTTTAAAAGCTGCACATAGTTTTTTTCTTTAGTGGGCTGGAAGGGTGGTGGAGACTCCTCAGAGGAGAGGAAGGCAGGCGCCGAAGTGGGGCGGCTGATGTTGTCTGCTTAAGACAGTGCGGACCAGGGAGTGGCCTGGAGCCCTTCCACACCTCAGCTCAGCAGAGACACGTCACTGAGATCGGTTAAGGTGTTTAGGATTTACCCAGTGTAGCCTCTCAAAGAGTGCTGATCCTTCTGCCTCAGCCTCTTGGGTGCTGGAACTACAGTTGTGCACTGTGTCTTTAGCTGCACTGTCATGGCTTCCTTGATGTACTGAACGAGTTCAAAATATTTACCTTCTGTGGTCATTTTGACTTTACGGAACAGCCGGAAGTCAAGCTGTGTGAGACCCTGCGTACACAGGGTCAGTGAAGACAAGCTGCTGTGCTCATAAGAGGCTGCACCTCCATTGGACAGCAGCAGTCACCGTAGTTCTGATCCACACCTCATGAAGACACTCACGGAAGAGGACTTGCAGAACTGCTTCAGAAAGTGGCAGAGTTGGGCGTGGTGGCGCGCACCTGTGATCTCAGCACTCAGGAGGCTGAGCGGGAGAATTGTCAGGAGTTCGAGGGCAGCCTGAACTGCAGAGTGAGACCCCGGCTCAGAGAAAAATGAAGGGCAAGAATGACGAGTGTTTGAAGCGCGATGGGTAGTTTGAGGGGATGAATGCCAATGTGTGTCTCGTTGTAATAAATTTTTAAATATTTATACAGGGCTGGGGATACAGCTCAGTGGAATAAGAGCCTGCCTGGCGAGTGCAAGGTCCTGAGTTCAATCCCCGGTACCACAAAAAAATAAATAAATAAAAATAATAATAAATAAATATTTATACATACTCTGCCTGTAATCCCAGCACTCAGGATGCTGAGGCAGGAAGGTTTCCATGAGTTCAAGGCCAGCCTGGACTATCTGGTGAGTTCAAGACCAGCTTGGACTACCCTGGCTCAAAAAACTAAAAACAAAAAAAACTCTCTATATTTTGATCAATCCTAGTTCTTAGCATGCATAAGACCCTGGTTCAATTCAATCCCCAACTCAAAAAAAAATTTTTAAAAAATATGTAAATAGTGATATTTAGAAGAATCTTAATCTGGTCAATATTTGTAGACTAGTTGGCTTCATTTTCTAATGCTAATATATTTTATATTTAAGTGTACAAAAGAGTAGTTTTTCTGGTGTCACAGCTTATATCTTGTGATTCCTTCATAGCTCCAGACGTACTTCTCAGATTAACCCTCTGTCCCTTATAAATCATTAAACTTGAAGTAAAGAAAGTCTTACTGATGGGTCAGTTTGAACACCGAGCTTTTGTTTCACTTACTTGTGACTGGAGCACAACATGATCCTTTACCTGATAAAAGTTGACTGGGTAGAATTTGGTCACTTTGCAAAAGGTTCCTCTTTGACTCTGTTTGTAGAATTAAAGCCTAATAGTTTCAAACTGTCTTCACTGAGTTCTCCTGGGGAGTTTCAGGAGCCAGTTCTGGAAAGATGGGAAAATCTAAGAGGATCAGTTCCAGGACCTTTCATGCCAGCCATCCACTTTTGATCACTTTTATGTTTTATGTTCTAAATCAGACAGCAGGGCTGGGGATATAGCTCAGTTACACAAGCGCCTGCCTGGCAAGTACAAGGCCCTGAGTTCGATTTCCGGTACCAAAAAAAAAAAAAAGAAACGAGTCAACTAAATCAGACAGCCTTTAAAAGATGGTGCTGCAGATAAAAGAGTTGGGAAACAGTTGATCTGGCTAACCTTCGGCCCAGTGCTGTGACAGAGGAGGAACTTAAGGTCCAGTGATTGCCGCAGAAGGACCCACGCCAAGGTGGTGGGACTGTGGGGCGCGGCGTTGGTCCCACACCCCAGCCCCCGCGTGGCTCCTTCTCACCAGCTCCCTGCGCTTCTCCTGTGCAGCTCCTTGCAACCTTGCTTATCCTGAGTGCCAGGAGAGAAGGGGATTCGTGTTTAGATTTTCGTGACTGTTCTCCTTTATTAAGGGAAAACTCACCCTCAGACCTCCTGGTTAACTTCCTCTTCTTTTGTTTCTCTGTAACATACTAGTGGTGAAATCATTCCAGAAGAAAATAAGTTGCTGAAACCTCGGGAGTTTCCAATTCTCCCTTCCTTGGCTCAGCGCTCTCTTTGCTCTATTTGAGGGCACACAAGCCCGAGTCATGGCTCAGGAGCTCTGTTTTCTGTCCTTAGAAAAATTTGAGATGGCGTTGTTACCCCCAGATAATTTTAGTATCCTCCGTCAGCTGCCTGCCTCACAGCTGTGCATGGATGAGCGTCGGCAAGATTAAATCCTGTACGTGAGCAGGAGGAGGCTGGACTACACGAAAAGCTGGGAAAGGGGATTTTGAGTATAGACATTTTATTGCAAATAATTTTTCCTCAAATTCGATCTTAAAATGTCCCTCTCCAACTCTCCAAATAGGTGGCCTTCACAGTTTATATCAGAATAATGCCAACTGTTGTAAGTGCCTCCAAGGGAAGTCTGAGGCCCGAATCCTGGTGGGACACTGAACTGTGAAGTACTGAGCCTCAATAGCGGGACACAGTGGTATGCACCTAGAGTCCCAGCTACTTGGAAGGCTGAGGCAGGAAGATCTCTTGGGTCTAGTAGTTCAAGCAGAGTCTGAACAACGTTCTGAGACTGTCTCAAAAAAAACGGAGAGAAAGAGGAAGAATAAGAGGAAGAAGAGGAAGGAGAGAAAAGGAGAAAGGAAGGAAAGAAAAAACAGCAGGTCTCCAGTGTTTTGTCCTCTGAGAGGACAAAATGTACCAAGGACTAAACTAGGAAGGAATGGTGGTGTGGCCAGGACAGCTGGGTCTCAGAGCCTCTTAGAACTCCAAGAACGCACAGGGCAGACATGGCGGGGGCCTCACTGCTATGCAGGGGCAGCGGGTCAGAGCCTTTCTCCTCCTGCGCTAGCATTTAGCACTTGCCTTATTACAGAGAAAGGGCTGGGAAGCCGGGCATGGTGCACATGCCTGTAACCCTAGTGCTCAGGAAGCTGAGGCAGGAGGATTGTGGCAAGTTTATGGCCAGTTTGGGTAGCATAGTGAGTTCAAGACCAGCCTGAACCACACAGTGAGACCCTGTCTCAAAAAAACAAACAAACAAAAGTGCTGGGATATTTGAGTGGGAGTTTCAAAGCAGCAGTAGTGTATACACCTGGTCTTCCAGGTGCCTCAGTGCTTAAAGGATAAGGATGAGGAGGAAAAGTATTTTGATCTTGTAAAAATCTGTCTCTGTTAGGACGATGAGGAGAGGGAACCTCTGAGCTTAGGTACTCAGCTGAGGGATGTATTTACCTTGCCTTGGAGAATAGTTGACTAACCATAAACTGTCTGCAGATTGGCTCTGGCTTTCATATACTGTATTATTGCTGTAATTTACTGTAGATGATTTTCCAGCAGGTGTGGAAACACAAGTTCAAGGCCTATTCTAAGTTCCTGTTAAGCCAAAGTCTACTTTCTGAATAAGCATTTTAAGGCTATCTGTCAGACACAGATAGTATACAAGTGAGAAAAATATATGTACAAGGACATGCACAAGCACTATTTGCAATAGTGAAAACTTTACACAGATTTCTTTGATGGCTATTTAATGGTGGCACATGCGTCTAATCCCAGCATTCTGGGAGGCTGAGGCAGGAGGATCGCTAATTTGAGCTGAGCTTGAGCAATTTAGTGAGTTCTCAAAATTGAATGGGTGGCGTTGGGAATATAGTTCAGTATGAAGGCCCTGGGTTCAATCCCCAGTACAAAAATCAAATAAAACCACAAAACAAAAATCTTATAGGAGAATTAATTATTTATCATGGAAGAGGATTGCCAAGATTACCAAAAACAGCACCGTTGCTAAACTGAGGGGGTGATTCTCACGCTTTCCTTACATGACTGCTCACCATTGCTTGGTTTCCAGACACCGCCTTCCTCCGACTGCTCTGCGGTCTCCAGGCTTCCCTTCCCTCTCCGTCCGTCCTTATTCTCCGTCCTCCCTGCTCTTCCTCTTCCGACTGCTGCCAGTTAGCATCTCCTGGGCTAAGTCCTGGACACCTCCCCGCAGGACACGCGGTGTGCAGCGCACAGCACACTCCTCAGCACATCTACTCCTATGAGGGCAGCGATGCCGACCTGTGAAGCTCCGACCCCTCTTCTGAGCCCTGGGGGCTTATCTCCGCTCCTGCTGCCACCAAATGGGTGTCGCAGTCACCTGGCCAGCATTGAACTCTTCACCCTCCCTGGCCTCAGATTTGCTCCTCCTCCAGAATTCTGTATCCTAGGAAACGTCATTTCTATGGACCCAATTGCCAGAAACCTGGGAGTCTATCCTGATCTCCTGTTGCCTCTTCTTTGTCCCATTTATACCAACCTATTGATTCTACCTCTGCAGTGTATCTCAAGCACCAGGCAGGCGTGGTGGCGCACACCTGTAATCCCATATTCGGAGGCTGAGGCAGGGGCATTGCTGTGAGTTTGAGGCCAGCCTGGCCTAAAAGAATGAGTTCAAGGCTGGCCTGAACTACAGAGTGAGACCCTGTCTTAAAAACGTGTGTGTGTGTGTGTGTGTGTGTGTTTCACTTTTATCTCCACTGCTGCCACCCTGTGCCACACCAGCAACATTGCTCACTAATGCCACCTCCATTCTTGGCCCACACTGGTCCTTTCTCCACGCTCCAGGGTACTTTTTAAAAAAACATGAATGAGATGAATGGCAACCCACTGAAGCTCATTAAATCCGACATCTTAGCCTGCCCCACCCAGCTCCCTACCCCACCTCCCAGCCTCAGCTGCCCTTCGCCTTTCTCCCCGTGCTTGGGCGACCCTGGCATGGCTTGTGTGCCCTGTGCGCTTGACACATTTTCTTGCCTTAACAGCTTTCCTGCGCCTCAGCTGCTTCTCTCTTTTTGCCTGGTTATAGCTCCTGATCCAACCTCAGGTCTCGGCCTAAGGTCATTTCCTCAGCAAGGCCCACTTTTTTGTTTTCAATTAAGTAATAATAATTATGTATGTTTATGGGGTACAGTGTGATATTTCTTTTGTTCGTTTGCTTTGAGGCAGACTCTCACTGTGCAGTTCACACTGACGTGGAACTCACTATGTAGGCCAGGCTGGCCTTGAACTCAGCGTGATCCTTCTGCCTCAGCCTCTCCGCTGCCGGGGTTACAGGTGTGCACCACCATGCCTGGCCACAATGTGATGTTTCAATCCATGAGTATATTGTGGAATGATCTAATCAGGCTAAATAACATAATGAGGTTTACCTTGACCTTCTCTCCTTTCTGAGCTGGTTCTTTTATTACGTTGTTTAATAATACTCTGTTCTATTTCTTTGAGGAACTTATCACTCTGTGTGTATTTGTGTGTGCACTCATTTTAATGTCTAAATGTAAGCTATTTGAGGGTAGGTATTATATCTATTTTGGTTATTTCTTTTTTTTTCAGAATCTAATTTTTATTCAAATTCTTATAGTTTTGAACATTCTTTTACATACCTGCAACCCTTCTATTTAAAAAGATTCAGAATGGCAAGCTCTGAATGTATAGATGGGAAGTACAGATTTTAAGGTTTCTGTTTTCTAAATGCCTATCAGTAGCCTCCACTACAAAAGAACTTAAAAAGGGGGGCCCAGTGTGATGGCGCACGCCTGTAATCCCAGCAGTCAGGAAGCTGAGGCAGGAGGATCATTGCAAGTTCGAGACCAGCCTGGGCTACAAAGTGAGCTCAAGGCCAGCCTGAACTGCACAGCAAGACCCTGTCTTAAAATGAATGAATGAATGAATGAATGAATGAATGAATAAATAAATAAAATTGGGGCCAAGGGTATAGCACAGCACCTGCCTGGCAATCACGAGGTCTTAAGTTAGATTCCTGGTACCAAGAAAAAAAAAAAAAAGAATTCAAAATGATGCCATGGTCCATAATTTGTAACAAAATGACCTCTTCTGAATATGAATGACTTTGATAGAATTATTTTCTTTCACTAGATCTATTTCCAGGTAATAAACTTTAACTGTCAAATGAATATTTTGATTATTTCTTTTTACATTTTCTCTAGTGCTTGGAACATAGTATACATCAAGAAACATTTCTTTTTTATTTCTTTTTTTTTTTGCCTTTTTGAGACAGGGTCTTGCTACGCATTTCAGGCTGGCCTTGAGCTCACTTTGTAACCCAGGCTGGTCTCATACTCACAACGATCCTCCTGCTTAAGCCTCCTGAGTGCTGGGATTACAGGCTCAGCTAAGAAACATTTCTTGAATGAAAACTGCTTTGAGTTTCTTTCTGAAATGGAGAAGGATGCAGAATAATAAATATAATAATATCCCAACTACATTATTTTTTTAAAACTTGCACAATTTGGATATTAATCCCTTATTAGATGTATGAGTTCCAAATATTTTTTTCCATTCCATGGGAACTTTTCACTTTGTTGACAGTGTCCTATTTTGTTTTGTTTTACTTAAGACAAGGTCTCACCATATAGTCCAGGCTGGCCTTAAACACAGGAATTCTCCTGCCTCTGGGATCACAAGCTGTGTCTCCATGCCTAACTGTTAACAGTATCATTTGATGCACATAAGTTTTTTTGTTTTGGGGGGGTTCTTTTTGTCTTTTTGAGACAGGGTCTCCCTATGCAGTTCAGAGTGGCCTTGAGCTCACATTGTAGCCCAGGCTAGTCTCGAACTTGCAACGATCCTCCTGCCTCAGCCTCCCAAGTGCTGGAATTACAGACATGAGCCACCATACCTGGCATTTTTTTTTTTTCTTTATACAGGGTCTTGCCATGTAGTTTGGGTGACCTTGAACTCACTATGTAGCCCAAGCTGCCCCGGAACATGCAGCAATCCTCCTGTCTCAGCTGCCTAAGTGCTGAGATTATAGGTGTGCACCACCCCTCCTAGAGCCATAAGTTTTTAATTTTGTTGAAGTTCAGTTCATCTCTTCTTTTGTTGTCTTTGCTTTTGGTGTTCTATCCAAGACATCACTATCAGATCCAATGTTGTGAAGCTTTTCTGTTTGCCTCTGAGACCTTTATAGTTTTATCTATTACATTTAGAGCTTTGATCCATTTTGAATTAATTTTTGTTCACAGTATAAGGTAGGGATCCAATTTTATTATTTTGCATGTGGATATTCAGCTTTCCCAGCAGCATTGTTAAAAAGCTGACCTTCCCTTCTGGGTGGTTTTGACATGCTTTGGAAAATCATTTAACTGTATGCAGTCATATGTGAGGTTTTGTTTCTGGGTTGTCTATTCTATCCCATATGTCTGTCTTGAGGCCAGAAGAATACTTTTGTTTAACTGAAGTAAGTATACCTTTGTAATCTGGGCCAAATGCCAAACTTGGAGGTGTCACTGATCTACCTTTTTACCAGCTGTATAAAGTAGAACCCATTTTCTCATATATTTACTGGAGTAGCATGTTAGCTTTTTAAATTTTTATTTTCCTATCTGATGCTCTTTTTTGTGAAGTGTGTGTTTATATCTTTGGCCATTTTTCTATTTAGTTGTTGTTTATCTGTTAATAGGGTTTTTTTTTTAATATTCTAGGGAAACAAGCTGTGTGTGTGTGTGTGTGTGTATGTGTGTGTGTGTGTGTGTTTGTGTGTGTGTGTGTATGTGTGTGTGTGTGTGTGTGAGAGAGAGAAAGAGAGAGAGATTCTAGGATTTGAATCAGCACCTTTCCCCTGAGCTGTACCCCAGCCTCCCACTCCCTTCCTTTGTATTCTGAGCCAGGCTCTCAGTAACTTGCGTACCCAGGCTGGGCTCAGATGTGCGATCCTCCTACCTCAGCCTCCCAGTGGGTTGGGATCCCAGGTGTGGACCACTGTGCCCAGTTAGGAAAATTAGCCTTTTGTTTCTGAGTTTCAAGTCTCTTTCTGTCTTGTCACTTGAATCATAGCAGTTCTACTTTCACTTTGTTCCTACTCCTAGTGAATGAGGGCCACAGATTTTTGGAGGTTCCTTCACCTTATCCCGTTAGAAAGTGCTAGCCAGTTGCTTAATAGTGAGTGAGTTGCTTGTTAATTTCTGACTGTTAAAATTAAATTGCTGGGCATGGTGGCACATGCCTGTAATCCCAGCACTTGGGGAGGCTGAGGCAGAAGAATCACTGTGAGTTTGAGGCCAGCCTTGGCTACAAAGTGAGTTCGAAGTCAACTTGAACTACATAGTGAGACCCTCTCTCGAAAAAGACAAAACAATTAAATACTATTAGGACTGGAATATGCTATCAGGTAGTCACTTGATATTTTTAGGTGAGACTTAAGAGAAGCCACAGCATTTGGGTCATACAGTGGGTAAGCCACAGAGCCGGAACCAGGGCCCATCTCTGGCTGCTATTCTGGGTGAGATCGCTGCACACTAGGGAAGTTCTGAGCTCCTGACAGCCGTTAGAAGTGAAAGTTGGTTTTGGTGGCGTGGTGGGACCTTTCTCTTTCTGGTATGTCCTCCTCCTCTCGCCCCCTCCCCCAGATGCCTTCTGAACGTGGACAGTGTACCCCAAGGCAGAGAACAAGCACCCTGTCACATGGCCTGGGCTGTGGTTGGCACTCCCTGGGCTAAGGCCTGCGGCCTGCAGGGACAGGAGAGGGGCTGCTGGGGGCTCTGCAAGAGTGGTGCTGCCCGCCCTGCTTGACCCCGACCTAGGGAAAGCCAAGCCGAGCTAGTTCCGTGTGGTCTGGGATGTGCTGCCAGGCCCGTAAGTCTTCAAATGGAGAAAACCTGGTGCTCCGTGGAAAGTCCTGGGACTTGGAGTCCGTCTCGGGGACCTTTTCTCCATGTGATAAAAATGACAAATTACAAAGGTGATTTAACATTTGGAAATAAAATTTCACATGCTTACTTATCAGCTCTAAGATGTCATCAACTATAGCATTATAGACAGCTAAGCTAGGCAGTCAGGGCGAGGGCAAAGGTGAAACACAGCTCATCTGTGGCCGGAGACGCATCTGTTAGAGACAAGGCCTCGAGATAAAGACGAGATGGCCAGGCTTGTCTAGTTCCTCAAAGGACAAACACCAGGCCTAATGCAGCCTAGATAGACATTAGTCATCCCAGTAGGTGAGCAAGACCTCTGGACCCATCCTTTCCTAGAAAAAGTCTTTGTTCTTTCCATGCACCCTTGTTACATGACTTGTTTCCCCAGTGGATCACTATTACCTTTGTGATTGTACTTGTATTCTTATTGGTTAAGCATAGCTGTAACCTACCATACTGTGGTGCATGTTGCTCTGTAAAATTTCCCTACGGAATGGGGTCCTGGGACAGCCCATGTGGCACCCCTCCTGACGCTCAACGGCTGTATCTTTCTCTTTCAATAAGTATCTTCCTACTGTTAACCTCTATTGTCCTTAGAATTCATTCTTTGATTTTTAGAGAACACAAACACTGCGTATCAGACATCTAACAGGTTGGCAGTTACAATATTTCCCTTATATCATCCTTGGAAGTTCTGCCATCACCCCTGTAATGATAGTATTTACCACTATTTTGTACATCACTAAAAATGCTAAACTGACCAATGCTTGCTTGTCACATAAACTTTTCTTATGCTCTCACACAACCTATGTTAGTCAGCTTTCTGTCACTATAATGAAATACCTGAGATAATTAACTTACAAAAAGTTTGGGCTGGACATGGCTGAGTACTAGAGGCCCTGGGTTTGATCCCGAACATCGCAAAACCCAAAAACAACACAAATAAAAAATAAAGGGGAAAGGGTCATTTTGACTCATGGTTTTGTAGGTTCTGGTCTAGGACGGCAGCTCTGTTGCTTGGGGACTCAGGCGAGAGTGGCACGTCCAGGCGGGAGCTTGAAGGCCACTTATATCCTGAACGAAGATCAAGAGAAAGGAACAGGGAGAGACCGCAGTCCCCTCAGCGGGCACAATGACCTAAAGACCTCCCACGAGGCCCTCTCGCCTCCTAATAGCTCCTTGCCACGCAGCAACACCATGCTGGGGGCCAAGCTTGTTGTAGATGGCCCTAGAGGGACACTCACCTGAGCCATAGCACATACATAAAAAATAAAATTTTTTTTACATGCAAAAATCATAATTTTTTTATCTCTTTATTTTACTGGTGCATTGCGGATCTGCGTAAGGATAATATTCACCATAAGGAACGCGCCCCTGTGCGCGGTGTGTCTTGCTTCTTTTTCCCAACTCCCGCCCCCCTTCAGCCCTCTTCCCCTCCTTATTGACACAAGGCTGGTTTCCATTTTTTCCTTCTGTGCCCCTTTTCCTGTCCCTTCTTTCTTCCTCCCACTCCCTTCTTCCCTTTCTCATTTGAACCTTTTCTTCCCATTTCCCACTATCCGTTATACATTTTGGTCCTTATTTATGCTTTCAGTTTCTTACACCAGAGAAACCATGTCCTGTTTGAACATGTGTATCTGATTTATTTCACTGAAGAGTATGGTCTCAAAGTGCATTCATGTAGTTAGAAATGTCTCAAGCTTACCCTTCTTTATGACAGAGTAGTACTCTGTTGTATAAAAAAGCTACAGCTCCTTTATCCGTTTATTGGTTGATAGACATTTGGGCTGTTTCCAAGATTTGGCTTATATATATATTTTGTTGTTGTTGTTGTTGTTGTTTTGTTTTTGTTTTGTATTTTAGAGACAGGGCCTTGCTATGCAGTTCAGGTTGGCCTTGAGCTCACTTTGCAGCCCAGGCTGGTCTTGAACTCGAAACAATCCTCCTGCCTCAGCCACCCAAGTGCTGGGATATAATATTTTAAAAGACATTTTAAGTGGCATTTGAAATGAGCTGTAGCCAGATGCACCCCAATGCCTGTGATGCTAGCACTGGGGAGGCCGTGGTAGGAGGAACAGCGAAGTGAGACCCCATTTCTAAGTGAATGGATGAATGCCACACCATCAAGTGTATATAACTAGCTGTGCCCTTAGCGAGTTGCTTGTTAATATCTGCTAATTACATGCTTATAATCCCAGCACTCTGGGAGACTGAGGCAGAAGAAATTCCAAGTTCAAGCTTACCCTGGGAAACAGACTGACTCAGCAAGACCCTGTGTGAAAATTAAACATCAGAATCCCTGGGGATACAGTTGAATGTGAAAGCCTTGGGTTCAATCATCAATACCACAAAACAAACAAGAAACATAACTGAATCAGGTGTCATGGCTCACATCAGCAATCCTAGCATTTAAGAAGCTGAGGCAGGAGGATGACTTCGAGTTCAAGGCCAGTGACTGCTACATCGTGAGTTCAAGGCCAACCTGAACTACATAGTGAATAAAAAAACATAGTGAACTCAGGAGGCTGAGGCAGGAGGATTGTTGCAAGTTTGAGACCAGCCAGGGCTACAAAGTGAGCTCAAGGCCAGCCTGAACTGCATTGTGAGACCCCGTCTCAAAAAGAAAGGACAATAACCAAAACATAGTGAGTACACTAAAAAACAAAACAAAACTGAACAAAAGTGACAGTATCAGTAACTTAGACTAAATTCAGACATGTACAGGCCTTGTGACTGTCTCTCAACCATTTGGCCAACAGTGTTGCTAAGATTTCAGAGACATTATTGTGTGTAGGTGCATCTTAAAATTAATGCAGTGTTGTATTGGCTTGACTAATTCCAAAGCATTTTCATGTATGTGATGTTGTTCATTTTCCCAACAACTAGGATAGATGGTGAGTCATTTTCTAGATAAGGAAAGTGGGGCTTAGAGAAGTTCAGTGACTCGTCAGAGATCACGGTTACTAAGTCACAAAACTGGGTCTTAAACCCCAGACTTTCTGCCTGCTTGTTTCCCAGCATTCAACCCTTACCCACACGAATCTTCCTGTTGTATCAAAGCAGACGCCTGGACCAGCCCCAGGAAGCAAGGGCTGTTCTGGTTTTCTGCTTCTTTTGATAAAAACAAATGCTGGCAGAAACAGATATGCTGCAGCAGTGTGGTTAAAAATTGAAAGAATACAAATATAAGTTTAGCTGGGCGTGGTGGCGCACACCTGTAATCCCAGCACATGGGAGACTTGAGGCAGGAGGATTCACGAGTTCAAGGCCAGCCTGGCCTACAAAGTGAGCTTAAGGCCAGCCTGAACTGCATAGTGAGACCCTGTTTAAAAAAAAAAAAAAGAATATGAGTTTAATTTGAGGACTTTCCTCTCGCCCCTTCTGTGAAGGTACCAGAAAGCGGCTGAAGAGGCAAACATGGAAAAGAAGAAAAGCGTAAGTATTTAGCCCCGGGCACGTGTAACTTGTGAGCCGAGCTGTGTGGCCGAGACTCCTGCAGCTTTGCGAGACCGCGGTGCCAGCTGGTCTGGTTTTGGAGCCATTTGCAGGGGAGAATTTGGCTCTGGTGCAGGGAGCCTTGTGCTTTCGCTGAGGGTCTCACCCTGTTGTCTTTCCTGCGCTGAGTGAAGGCTGTAAGGCCGAACGCTTCGCCTGAGGTCAGTGAAGAAGGCTCACCGCTTCCGGTATGTGCGAACAGGGTTTCCTAGGCCACTACCCTTTTTTCCAAACCAAACAACCAGAATTTCTCTGCTGATGTATTTAAATGGAAGTAGTTACATAGCTACATATCGTCATCCTCTGGGTCTCTGTTTAAAGCACACTTGTGGACTCAGTCTAGCTAGCAGGTTGTTTAGCTGCAGGATTCATCGAAGACAAAAACCTCCGGAATAAGCTCCTGGCCTGTCCCCACTGTCCACTCTCCCTGCTGGCAAACTCCCAGCGGGACTGGCTAATGTATTTGTTTTGAAATTTTGCTTGATTTAATCTCTTTCTAGATGGGTCTCAGTAGGTTGCCCAGGCTGGTTTTAAATTTGTGGACTTAGGTGGTCCCTCACCTTGGCGTCCCTTGTAACTGGGACTGCAGGTGTGCACCACAACACCCCAGCACCTTCATTTCATCTCACAAAGGAAAAAACAACAACAACAACTCATTTAAGCAGGAAGTCTTTAATTTGACTGGCATTACAAAACATCCTGCTGGACGTTTGCAGTACCTAACCTATTCAGCCCATAACATGCTCTTGTCAGTTTGTTCTAAGGGAGTAACACCCGCTTTGACTTAATTTCCCTGTAATTTGAAAAGGGATCTTCATCATAGGAAAAAAGCTACCGTTTCACTCACCTGGTTGCTTCTTCTGCCCTTCTCTCTCCTGCCTCATTTTTCCCCTCTTCCTCCTGTTCTTTCATTTATTGGGCAAGTTTTCACAGCGCACCTAACCCCTGCCAAACACTGATTTAGGGACTAAGCATAGAGGTTGTGTCTCCTTCCTCATGGAATTTACATTCTAGTGGGAGACGCAGACAGCAATGAAATTGTGTCAGGGAGCGACAGGATAGTGCTGTGAAGCGGGTAAGGAGGGGAGATTTCAGGTGTGGGCCTCTGCTGCAGTGACATTTGAGCAGAGATTTGAGGTTATGAGCCAGAGAGAAGAAAAAGTCAGGCAGAAGAAACACCAAAGGCAGTTCAGGCTGGCCTTGAGCTTACTTTGTAGTCCAGGCTGGTCTCGAACTCACAGCAATCCTCCTTCCTCAGCCTCCCAAGTGCTAAGATTACAGGTGTGCGCCAGAAGCTCAGTTTTGAACGTGTTAAATTTGAAGTACTTCACAAAGACACCCAAGTAGAAATGACAAGAAGAAGCTTGGCTGTACCAATCCTGAATTAGAAGAGATCTGGGCTGGAGATAGAAGTGGACCTGTGTGACAGTATCAGTGGTATTTAGGAGAGATGCGTGAAATAACTTCAGAAATGATCGTAGTGAGAGGAGAAGTCAGGCTGAACAAGGTAAGGCAGAATCAGCAGGGGAATAGGGGACAGTCGGGAAAAGCAGCAGACACAGGAACAGGGGCACCAGAACTGAAGCAAACCTTTCTAGGAGGAGGAGTAACAGAGTCAGGCATAACTAACCTGAGAATTGCCTGTCATATCTGGCAACAGGAAGGTGAACGGTCACCTTGAATGGCTTTGGAATGGGGGGATGAAGCCCTGATCAGACTAGGTTCAGACAGAGTGGGATCAGTACAGGCAAACACTGGTGGATCATTTCTTATGTACCACATGCTGAAGACACAGAGGAAAGAGATATATTTACTGACTTCAAGGGACCATTTAGGTCTGAGAGTTTAAAATATTTATAATCCAGATGTGTTAAGTTCCACATCAAAGAAATAGAGTTTTAGGGCAGAATTTAAAAGAGACCCAGTGCTGGGCATGGTGGCACACGCCTGTAATCCCAGCACTGGGGAAGGTGAGGCAGGAGGATCATTGAGAGTTCAAGGCCAGCCTGGGCTACAAAGTGAGCTCAAGGCCAGCCTGAACTGCATAGCGAGATCCTGTTTCAAAAAGACAAAACAAAAAATAAATAAGAGACCCATAACCTGGACTATGCTACATCAAGCAAGATTTCCCAGAAGTGATGTGTGACTAGACCCTAAAGGGCCAATAGGAATTAGCCAAGCCAGGGGGCCAGGGATGGCAGAGGAGTTGCATTTAGACAGAGGAAACAGCACATGCCTAGTGTGAACATATAAGAGAACAGGCCCACTAAAGGGATGGAGAACTGTCTCCCTCCCTGAGGCAGAAAACTCAGGGAAAATAAACAAAACACAAGAGAGAGCGAGGCGCGAAGGGAGCAGGAAAGACCTCAGCCATGGTCAGGATGAGTTTAGAATGCCTGTGGAAGCCCAACGTGGAGGCACACGCCTGTGATCCCAGGACTCTGGAGGATGAGGCAGGCATTTCACCGGGAGCGCAAGGGCGGCCTGGGCTTTATAGTGAGATCAAGGCTCTCCTGGACCGCAGAAGGAAACCCTGTCTCAGACAGACAAGATGCCGAGGGGATGTCCCAGTAGAATTGGCAGATGAGAGAGATCTTGTTAGAGTTATAGGCCATAATTCACAAACAGTTCGTGGATGAAACCAGGCAGTGGATAGCTCTAGAAAATATGCAAATAGCGCACCTAAGAGCAAACTTTGAGGGACAGAGGAGGAAACTGTAAATAAACTGAGGAATGGTCAGAGAAAGTGAAAGAAGTCCGGCAAAAACCAATGCCACTGAAAACTTGCAAGGGAGGGATTGTAAAGGGGGGGTAGTCAGTAATGGCAAATGCTGCCGTGACTTTGAGCTGCTCTCAGCGGGGAATGCCTTCCCTCCCTCGGAGGCTGTGTCCCAGAAGCCCACGTGTATCTTGCTAGACAACGTCCTTGAAAGAGAAAATGTCCCTGCTATGATTTGAGCATGACAGGCCATTTAAGTCAGAGGACTTATCCGACATCATATATCAGAGTGACGGATCTCTGACTTAGCCTGACTTTAAGTGGGATGCTCTGCCGGAAGGACGCTGTGGTGAGATCTATTTTTTTTTTTTTCCGGTACTGGGGATCGAACTCAGGACCCTGCGCTTGCTAGGCAAGCGCTTATTCCACTGAGCTATATCCCCAGCCCTTGTGGTGAGATCTAGATTCAGGAAGCCAGTTGCTCAGAGGCAGCGTCTGCCAGCGTTCTCCGGAGTGCTGGGGAGAATGAAGAGGACCCTGGGTGCCGCTCTGAGGAAGGAGGCTTCACAGTGTAACAAGCAGTACAGCTGTTAAATTTTCAACCTTCTTCATACCTGGTGCCTTATTCTAAGAAAATACTTAGGGAAAAGTTAGAACCTCGATGCACGTGACATCAACGAGAATTTCATTTTACCTTGTATCCCGCACCTCTACGCTAGGCAGCAAGGAGAAAGGACAGTAGGAGACTGTAACCCAAGTTCAGGATTTGGGGCCTGGCTGGGCGCCGTGGTTGACCATGGTCTGTCACACTGTGAGGGGGTAACTGAAGGAGTAGGAGGGCACTCATTTGATAATAATTGTTACCTTTCACAGGGTGCCTACTTATGTCATATATTGTTTTTTTGGTATCAGGACTTGAACTCAGGACCTTGTGCTTGCCAAGCAAGGAGCTGTACTGCTGAGCTATATCCTTGGCCCATATATGTATTATTTTTTGAGACAGGATCTCACTATGTAGCCCAGGATGGCCTTGAACTCACAGTGATCCTCCTACCTCAGCCTCCCAAATGCTGGGGTTACAGCTGTGCACCCCCACACTTGACTTATACTACATATATTAATATAGTCTCATGTACTTCTCACAATAGCCCTGTAGAGTAATTTCCAGAAAGCAAAAGAAACTTACCTAGGGTCCCACGGCTGGATGGTGGTAGATTACGCAGGCAGTGAATGTTCACTGTAGATCATACAAAATGGGAGAAGAAAACGTCAGTGCTCTGTGCCAGTGCTAACCTGAGCTTCTGGGTGTCACATCCTTTTTATGGTGTTGTGTTTATTGCTTTTTTTTTTTCCTGCAACTTCTTGCTTCTCTTTCTTCCCCATCTTTGCTTGCCTCACACCTGAGAGACTTGGACACCTGCCAAGCCCAGGCTGCTCCCAGGAGTGATTGAAGGGTGTGACCCCTCTGCTGGCCAACCACATCGCCCCACCCTTCTCCCTTTCCTACCACACACATCCCTCCCTGCCTCAGCACTCTTGAACATGTGTCCTCAGGAGATCCTTTTAATGAAAGAGAGTGCTTGCTCCTGGAGCTGCTCTCCGCGGGGATGTCCTTAGCCCTGGCCCTGTTTGAGGCACTGCACTCTCCCACCCAAATCCCTCTCTTCCTGCTCTTCACAAGCAAAGTAGAAGTGAAAGTTTTCACGTGGCTTACAGTAACAGCAAATTTATTTAACACTTCCGTGAAAGCTTTTTCTGTTTGGAAGGTGGCATATAATTTTGTTTCTGTATTTGTGTTTATTATCTAATGGATGTATATTTATCGGAAAAAGAAAAACAAATGCCATAGTCCATTGTCCAAAGATAACTTGTGAGCTAGGCCTTGGTGGCACATGCCTGTAATCCCACAACTCAGAAGGCTGAGGCAGGAGGATCAAAAGTTGGAGCCCAGCTCAGGCTATATTGCAAGTTTGAAGCCAGCCCTGGATGGCATAGCGACTTCAAGGTCAGGTTACACTACATATCGAGACCTTGTCTCTGAAAAACAAAACAGTGGGGTGTGGTGACACACACCTGTAATCCCAGCACCTGGGGAGGCTGAGGCAGGTATATTGTCATGAGTTTGAGGCCAGCCTGGGCTACATAGTGAGACCCTGTCTCAAAAAAACAAACCAAACAAACAAAAATTGTATATATATGCAAAGAAAACTTGTGAACTCCTAGACTCCTTTTCTGTCCTCATATTTATAAATATGTATATGTATATATATATATATATATATATATTATAAAATAGGATCTTAGGAACTTGTTTCCTCTTTTTATTCAAAAATATCTTATGATCCTCTTTCCATGCCGACAAATATATTTGATCCCCATGATATACATCTGAGCAAAGCACTGTCCAGTGACCAAGACAAACCCTGCCCTAGGTCTCAAGGCTCCCGTGTGGGCAGGGTGGGACAGGTCAAGACAGAAGCTGGAGTGATTCATCCATCCTGTAGCATGAAGCCTTAGGGCCAAGAATACTGCTGGCCTCAAACCCCAGCTTTCAGGGTTGCTTTTTCAGACGGGGAGGGTGTTACCATGTCGCCCAGTCTGGTCTTGCGCAGGACTTCAGTGATGCTCCTGCCTCAGCCTTCCAAATAGCTGGAACTGTGGAAGTGTAGCACCACACCCATCCAAAAGGAAATCTTTTCTCATTCTCAACCAAAACTTTTTATGCTGCTACTATCTCTGATCCCTACTTCCTTCCTTCAATGAATCATCTTGTAAGCTGTGATTTAAGCACTGGAATGCAGCAGATGTTCTGTAACTTTGTTTTTTCCCACCCTGCTTACTGCTTGATGAAGTGGCTCTCGGTGTATTCAGAAAAGCAGTAGGTAGGAGACTTAATTCCCAATATAGCCTCTAATCCTGTCTAATTCCCGGAAGCCTTTCAGTCCTGGGTTGTTGGTCCTTCCTTTCTTAATTGAAAGCGGGAGGAGCCACAGCCTGCAGGGATGGAGACGGTACTGCAGATCAGTTTGTTGGAAAGGTGCTGTTGGGTTTAGTGAGGCACGCCCTTTGCTGCAGGAGGCATTGAATTTTACTTCAGCAAGCGTGTTTCCTCTGTTGTTCTACAGCGGCAGTGACAATTTCCAGGTTACTTTCTACCTTGTGTGTGTAAATTCCACTTTGACCTAGGTGAAAGTGAACTCTCGGGTATGTACCTGTGCCTACTTTGAACAGGAGACTGGGTGGTGGTTGTGTTTTCTATGTTTTCAACCAAACTATCTAAAATAGTAGCTAAGGAGTGAGATGTAAACATTTAGAGAAAAGAAAGGGAAAACAGTTAAATTCTTAGGTAAAAATAAACTAGGGAGAACTAGGGGTGTCGCTCAGTGGTAGGGCAATTTTGTAGCAAGGGCTGGTTCAATCCTCAGCACCTAAAAAAATGTTTTTAAGCTTATATACATGGAAATTGTGATAGATAGAACTAAATACCATTTATGCAAGTACTTAGGAAAGCCTGGTGATGTCTTTAGACTTCTACAAATAGTTTCAACTATCCATAATTATTACTATTACATCGTCGGCTATTCTCCATCTTTGTCTTTTTTTTTAAAGAAAAAAAAGAATAGAATTCATCACATAATCTTTTGGAATGATTTAATGAACTGTTGTTACTATATAGCTACAGTATTTAAAGTGCCCGGTATTTTGATTTTTCTTTCCTACTTTTTCCATGAGTCTAGACAAAAATCTCTCATGTCCAGTGTAACTAGCATGAGATCTGGGCTGTTCTTTCTTCTCATTTTGTCCTTATAAGGCTATCCTGTTTTATCACTTCCTGCTTCGGCTCCTGACTTTTTCTCTCTTCCCCTCTCCCTGTCCTGGGGTGGATGCTGGCTCCATGTGGCAGGGCTGTAACTGTTCACAGCTGTCTGAAGCAACTTTCGTTTCACAAAGAGCACGTTTGACTGTTCCAGCAGGCAAGTTATAACTGGCACTGACTTCTTGTTCTTCTAGAACACGGAAAATCTTCCCCAGCACTTTAGAAGGGGAGCCCTGACTGTGTTAAAGAAAAAGTGGGAGAACCCGGCGCCGGGAGCAGAGTTGCACACAGATCTGGTACGAAACAGCAGCTCCGAGATCAGGCACAGAGTCGACCACCCTCCTGCCGAAGTGACAAGCAACTCTGCTTCTGGAGCCGGAGCTGATCCCAACGGACAGACCCAGCCCAGACCTAGGTTTGGATCACGCCCTGAGCCCCGTGTTCAGCGTCGGTACTACCCTGAGGACAGCGAAGATCTGAAAGACCACACAACCGAAAGTGACAACATGGAAAATTGTCTGGGAGATGCGAGACATGAAGTTGAGAAATCTGAAATCAACGAGAACGCAGAAGCTTCGAGCAAGATAGAGAAATACAGTGTCCCACTGAACAGGCTTAAGATGATGTTTGAGAAAGGTGAACCAACTCAAAGCAAGGTAAGGCTGGGGCAGGTTTAAAATTTGATAAGGTCATTTGATGTCCTAAAGCAAAGCTGCTTTTCTAATCTGGACAGTTGGGAGTAGAGTGGAGTATGTGGTTCGTATAATGTCTTTGCATACAAGTTAGATGAGTTAATAGGAAGTCTTGAATTATTTACATAGATACAGTATCAAGATTTGTTACGTCTTTGACCCAATTTCAAGTTAAATTAAACTCCTTCTGGGGTTCAGGTTCATGTCTAGAAATGAGGAGCGTGGGATCCTGATTGGACTGTGTGTTTTTGTACACTTGTCCTTTTAATCTGTCTTCCTGTGCCTTTTGTCACTCGTAGCCTTGGGGGTGGAATTACTGCTGAATCGCTCTCTGCCTGGACACAGCTGCAGGAGGAGTGTTAAGGCCGGAGTTTAACATTAAGACTGAGGCTTAGTTGTCTATTTGCTAGCTGAATCCCTTCTCTTCTTCTCAACTTCCTCATCTGTGCCTTCCAACAAATGTTTTCTATCAGCTAAAATCCTCTCCCAGAACAAAATCAATGGAGATAGCTGGACTAGCCCTTGCTGTCAGGAGTTTTGACTTGCAAATGCACAGGGTTGCATTTTCCTACAACTGCTAATGAAATTGGATCCTTCATGTGGATTGCAGACCGAGTCCCCAGAGGGAATTACTTAACTAGAAAATGAGTTACATATGCTGGGGATTTATAACACAATCCAGGGGCTGCAGCGCTGGTCAATTTTTCCAGCGTCCTCATACTTTCCTGCGTATCTGGCTTTGTATGCAGGGCTGGTTTGGTGTACAGCAGTCATAATGAAATAAACAGATCTGATGGGCAGCAGAGCCATCACTTACTGTAGATTCCATCTGTATGGGAAAGCTGGGTTTTTTTTAAAGCTAAGTATTTGGCCCAAATTCCTATCGGGAAGCAATAGTACCTAGCATTCTTTCTGATATAAAAAATAGATAACCCGCCATGTAGCCGGTAGCCCTCAGCTGCGGTGCATTTGCTGTGGTTTCTCAGTTCTTCCCTATAACTGGCTGTACCTGCTGTTTTCCTGCCTAGGGAAGGTCTTGAGTGTTTGGGGATCATTTGTGCGAAGGCCTAGGAAGAGTTTTCAAAGGTTTGTAAAGCTAGAACCCTCTTTCCATGCATGAGCTTTAGCTGTGCTTTAGTAGTGAAGCCAGTTGCCAAGAGATGCAACCACGAAGCAGGTTTATGACTTTTCTTAAACTCTCTTCCCACCTAGTTTTTGGTCCCTTAGGTCTGCCAGTTCCTCCTTTGCCCTTTATGGCCGTAAAAAAAGATTTTTAAAAATTTAAATAGAATTTTAAATGGACGGAAAATATGCCCGAAATCCTACATGGAGAGGAAGGGGCTTTGTTGTGACTCAGAGCACCTCTGCACATCTCCCGCGCAGACCTTGCCCGAGGGAGGGCGGCAGATGCCCTGCCTGCACACACGGTGCAGAGTCAGTGCAGGAAGACGCGTGCATGTCAAAACTGGCCCAAGGTAGGAAATGACTGGGATGGCAGCAAACAGAAATGCTGATTATGTGTAAGGATCTGGTGAAAGACTTTCTTCTCATAAATGTCTAGTGAGAGATGGGTCAGGGCAAGCCCATTTCCTATGTGTCTGGCCAGAGTGGAAAAAAACTCCCTATATAAATAAAGATCCTAGTAGATTGCTGATGGCACTGGACAACCAGGTGACTAAGGAAGATGGAAGAGTTCTGAGATTCACCTGGGCTTTTTTAGGTTTGGATATTAGTGGGGCCGGGGATGTAGCTCAGCTGCACACTGCCTACCTGGCAAGTGCAAGGTTCAGATGTTAGTGTGTGTGCCTATTAAACTTCCTGATTAATTTGTCCTTTGTCACTTAATTGATAGTTTAGGAAATGGAAGGCATTTCTTAGTTTTATAGCTGTTTCTAAATAAGTATAATTTTCCATGTTAGAAATAGCCTGGATCACTTTTAAAAGTTTTATCCAACATTGCAGTGTTAAAAAAAGTTTTGTCTACTATAGGTTAGGAAATAACCAACCAAGCTTGAAACCAGAGTATAGTTTAGTTGTTAATATAATTTCAGCTTTAACATGGATAAGGCTTTAATTAGAACTGAGAAACTAGTATTTCGGTATGACAAACAACTATATTAGGTAGAAATTGTGTGAATCTTTGGTTTCATAATTAAATTTTGTTTTGTTTTGTTTTTTTGAGACAGGGTCTCACTATGTAGTTCAAGCTATCAGTTGAACTCACTATGTAGTCCAGGCTGGCCTTGAACTTGCTGCAATCCTCCTGCCTCATCCTTCTGAGTGCTGGGATTACAGGTGTGCACCACCACGCCCAGCTTCATAATTGAATTTTAGAGAACTGTACCGTACCTCAACTAACCAGCTGAACAGGGTCAGGAAGTACATGGACAGTGGAAAAAACATAGTCTAATACCCTGTCCTCGATGTGATTATCATAGTTCCTTATAGAAGGTGAAGTTAACTGGCTTCAGTTAACTTCACCAGCCAGTTAACTTCACCTTCACTTTTCCACCTCCACTTTTCTTAGTCTCTTTTGCTCGCTTGTGTCTGCGATTGATAGGGGAGAAATGCTAGATACCAAAAAGAATGAATTCTGAGGAGCAGCGGAGGTTAAGAGTGGGATAATTTATTGGAGAAAAGGAATGGGGAGCAGGAATGGCTCCCAAGAGACCGGAGGGTCCCTGATGGGTTGTCAGCAGTCTACCTCTCTCTTTCTTTTTTTTTTTTTTGCTACTGGTAACTTGGGACCTTGCAATTGCCAGACAGGCATTTGTGCCACTGAGCTACATCCCCAGCCCAGTCCACCTCTCAAAGGAAGTTTTATAGAGCAGAATCATGAGACAAGTACAATGTGGGTTAAAATTATGATGAACCAATAAGATTGTAAATGTCATTTAGGTAACACTGATCTCGTGGTAGCAAGGATACATGGGTGACATCACTAATTTCGGTCAGTAATCTGTAGTCTTAGTCAAGTGTTTAGTCTTCGCAGCCTTAGTAGGTGGGGAGGACGCCCCCCCCATGAGATAACAGGAAATCTCAAAAGGGTGACACTGCTAACCCAGCCTCCGGCCTCCCCTTAGGGACATGTGTAGAAGCAGCCATCATGACGTTCACCTTCGGATGCGCCTCCAGCCCCGGTCTTGGTGCATCCCCATCTCCTGCGCTGACTCCCCTGAGGGCCCAGCCAGCCGCCCGACTGCCTACTATATTTCTGCCTAATTTAGCATCTGTGATAAGATGAGTTCAGTTTTGTCCCCTTCTGTACAGGGTCACTTTGCCTTCCTGTCCTCTCTTTCCTTGTATGGTCTTACCTGTTTCATGATTCTGCCAGGTAAAATCTAGATTCTAATCCTGACCTCTTAACCCGAGCTTTGGCCTCTGCCAGATTGTTTGCTAGATCAGACATCTCTCTGTTAATATTTGTTAGGCCTTCTGAGTCAAGAAGGCTGGAAAAGAATCCACCGTCTTTCCAACAGAACCTGCTGCGCCTCTGGTGTCCCTGAAAGCATCACCATTTACCCAGTTTCCTGAGGTATAAAGTCACCAAAGCAGTTGCTCCCCTGCCTCCTTCCACTACCCCTCCCACCCCGTAGGTCATTTTCCAAACCCCCTCCAAACTTGGCCCGCGCACAAGCCACTCCTCAGGTCCGCTTAGTCCCGTGGTTTAGATGTATTGCACCTTGTCTGCGGTGTTACAGCTCCCCCATGGTCCTCTCATTCTTCCCAGCCATGCTCACGGTAGCTATTTCTCTCTCTCTCACGGTAGCTATTTCTCTCTCTCTCTCTCTCTCTCTCTCTCTCTCTCTCTCTCTCTATAGTTTTCTGGGGGACAAGGTCTCACATTGTAGCCCAGGCTGGCCTTGAACTTACTATGTAGCCCAAGCTGGCTCAAACCCACGATGATAGTAAAACCCTGCCTCAAAAAAACAAGAACAGACAAGGAGGTAGCGTATCTAATTTCCTACATAGTTGCTGTGGGGTTGAGGTAGCTGAGGTAGCTATTCTGGCTGCACTCTTATGAAAATGCAGCTGATGAGCTCAAGTTATAGCCAGGTTCACTTGTCACATTGATAATGGAATCCAGGATATGATTAGTGAAAGTTTAAATGCCTCTCCTTCCATGCTAGAAGTGGTTACACAGTGAAGGAAGGGTTGGAAAGCTTCTTAAACTTGGGCCCTTTGCTTCGGGCGCTAACATTTGGTCTGTATGAATCCTTGGATAAGAGAAGAGAGACCAAATCAAATGTTGTCCTTTTTATGTGTCAAGATTGCGCCAAATACATATTTTTTGAGACAGGGTCTCACTATGTAGTTCAGGCTGGCCTTCAACTATGTAGTCCAGGCTAGCCTTGAACTCACAGCAATCCCCCTGCCTCAGCCTCCCAAGTACTAGGATTGCAGGCTGGCTAATTAGGAATGATTTAAGGAAATAAGGCTGGAATACAAACAGTTCTTGTTTTGTGGTGGGGTATCGGGAGTGGAAGTAGGGCCTCATGCGTGTGAGGCAGGTGCTGTACCTCTGAGCCACACCCTAGGCCAGCTCATCCTGCCCTTTGAGTCTTTTGTGCAGTTGCTAACTGCTGCTGCTTTCCTGCAGTGTTCCCATCCTCTGTGAGAGGCATTAGAAAAGGAAGACAGGAGAGACATTCATGTGCATGTTTATCGCAGCACAATTTATCATAGCTGGATTTTGGAGACAGTGTGTATGTCTACCAACAAATGAATGGGTAAAGAAAATGTGGTATTTATACACAATGGAGTACTACGCTGCTATAAAAAAGTATAAATTTGTCATTCGTAGCTAAATGGATGCAACTTGAGAACATAATGTTAAATGAAATAAGCCATATATATACAAAGGCCAGAATAGAGGAGAGCTAAATAGGAAGTAGGGAGAAGTTCAAATACCCACATTATAAGTTCCATGTTTTAAAAATATTTCCCTATAAATGCTCGTTGGTTTCATTTATACAACTAGTTTATCTTAGTCTGTTGAAAAGAAAGTTTTGTGTTAATATCTGTTTGGTTTTTTGTAAGGATCTTTTTGGTTTATGTCTTGTACTCAGAGTGACTACTTTGAAAATATTGATACATGGTATAATAGCTATTGTTATTCTCTTATTGTTTGATTATGAAATTTTATTTTATTTTTTCATTAAAAAAAGAAGCAGATAGGAGAGAAAGAATGCTTCTTTACCCAAATTCTAAAACAATTAGCACACACTCAACCTTTAGGGACTTACCGGCAGTAGGAGGCAGTAACGAGAAGTTTGTCCAGAAGTAAGTAATAGAATTAAAATATTGTTTTCTTTCTTCTTTCTTGCTTGCTTTCTCTCTCTCTCTCTTTTTATTTTTTTGGCACTGGGAATCGAACTCAGAGCCTCGCACTTTTTTTAGGTATTTTGAGATAGGGTCTCACTCTAATTTAGGCTGGCCTTGAACTCACTGTGTAGCCCAAGCTGGCTTCAAACTCACAGCGCTCCTCCTGCCTCAGCCTCCCAGGTGCTGTGATTACAGGCATGTGCCACCACGCCTGGCTTTTTTCTTTTTTCTATTTTCATGGTACTATAATATTCCCAGTTAGTCACATTTTAATTGGTTTTAACTTGTACATTAACCAAAGTAAGAGAAAGTATTCAGATAATATAGAAGCCCAGCCTGGGCAACTCAGTAACCTAGCAAGCAAGGCTTTGTCTTGAAATAACAAATGTACTAAGGGCTGAGGGTCTAGCGTGGTGTGAGGCCTTGGATTTAATCCCTAGCACTGCTATTAGGAAAAAAAAAAGTTAAGAAAGCTTTACTTGTTGCATGAGAGTGAAGATCACGCTTCTGGGGATGTAGCTCAGTGGTAGAGCACGTGTGTGTGTGAGGTCCTGGGTTCAATCCCTAACAACAAAAAAGAAGAGAGGATTAGCAGAGAGAAACACAGAGGCAGAGAGGGACAGAAAGAGAGAACAAAAAAGGCCTTTTTTAGATGGTCCAGCATTTTTGTGGTTTTTGTTCCTGTAAGTTCCTGGAAATGACACATAGTATTTTCTTAAGTTTTACATAACACTGGTGCCCAATAGCATGCCCTGTACGCGTTAATGTAGTGGAGTAAACCTTTGAGAATATAAGGCATCTGGGCTGGTCTGATCTGTGTTCATTACACATTTTACCCACTGCCAGCTAAAATTGATTCCGCAGCAAAGAAACAGCCGGTGAGCAGCTCAAGGAGCGGGGTAGGTGTCCAGAGGGAAGCACCAGAGTGTTGCAAAAATGATCCATAACATTTTTTTGCCAAACCAGAAACAACCCACATCCATAACATTTTATCAGCCGGGCATGGTGGCACAGGCCTGGAATCCCAGCCCTCGGGAGGCTGAGGCAGGAAGATCCTTGTGAGTTCAAGACCAGCCTGGGCTACAAAGTGAGCTCAATTATTATCCTCAGAGTTATCTTCCCAGAATACAATTCTGAGGATGCTCATGATTGGTGCTGCAGCGGTAAGTCATAATGTTAAAATGAGCATGGGGAGGAAAGGGATTTGAAGGAGGAGAGCGTTTGAGAACTGTCGGCAGCACTGTGGGTCCGAGGCAGCCAGCCTGATGCAGAGGACGAGCTCTCTAACGCGCTCACTGGTTACTGTCCTGTCACTCTCTCACGTACTTTATGGAAACTTTTTTTCTTGCCAGCTTAGTATATCGCCTAGAGCTTGTAGCACCTCCTGTTGTCCTGTAGTTCGGTGGCTTCTTACGGAGCTGTAACTAAGGCTGCTGTCCATGTTGTTCTGATGACCTCCCTGTAACAGCAGTTCCTCTCCTGTAACGACCATGTACTAGCAGTAACTGCTTTATTTGCCATTAAGTAGTAGTCCTGAGTTATTCTTAAGTCTTTTGTGGTAAGAGAATAGTGGATTCAGGTATAAATAATGCCAGTCAAGGAATTGTGATATTGTGGTTTCTTGCCCTCCTGGCTGTCCGTGATGTGTTCACTAGAGACCAGGCATCTCCTCTCTGTATACTTGTGTAGCACCGAGCCTCTAACGGGTTTCTAGCCAGTTTCATTATGACAAAACATGTTGAAAAGCAATAGCACATTATTTGGGGGTTGGGGGGGGTTGGAGACAAGGTCTTACTGTATACCCCAGGCTGGCCTTAAACTCAGGGTGATCCTCCTGCCTCAGGCTCCTTAGTGCTGGGATTACAGGCCTATTAACACATAATTTTTATAGAACAGTTAGAAATACAGAAAATATAGAGAAATCTTACCACCTGGAGATAAATATGTTCCTTCTGTATGTATTATTGTATATAAATAAGCTTCACTTTTTTTCCTGGGAGTCCCTGAAAAAATTTCTATCTCTTAATTAATTCTTTAAGAAATTAAAGCTAGATTTCATGTACACCTCATGACCCCTTACATACTGTAGCAAAGACTCATTTTTCCCTAAAACCTACCTTCCCTCCACCCTTGATTTTGGGAAGATAAGAGAATCGGAAGGAAGATTACAATTGAGAAATTGAAGTGGCTGAGTGAGGTAAGGGACTCTCCGTATGTTAAAGTGTTAAGAATTAGCTTTAAAGGTAATTTTTCTTGAAAATAGGGGCGGAAGGGACAGGAAATCCTGCTTTGTTACTTAGTTAGAACCCAGTTTACTTTTTTTAGTAAATTCCAGAAAAAATGTTCTGAAGGTTACTGGCTAACAGCCTCAAACTGTTATCCTCTTGTTAGTGTATTTGATTTGTGAATTCACAGAGAATATTGTGGGGGCTTCATACCAGTGAGATTTTCAGTCAACTAACAGGAAGGAGCGCGTAGGGGCGGGGTAAGGCCGCATAGGAAATTCCAGGAAGTTTTAACAATGTCTTGTCTCTCTGTCTTTCTGATTTTGGTAACTAAGGCTCTTTCAGTCTCTGAGTAAAAGAGCCTAGAATGAGATATTAGAATTCCTGTACAAGGGCCAGGGATATAACTCAGCAGCATATGTGCCTGCCTGGCAAGTTCAAGGACCTGAGTTTGATTTCCGGTAAAAAAGAGAGAAAAAAGAAAATTCCTGTACAAACACATGGGTTTTTATTGTTTTGGTTTTCGTGTTGTTTTGCTTTACTTCCTTGAGAAATAGTGAAAAAAACCCATTCTTTTTTCTGTATCTCAGATTACCACTAGTAAAATGTAAGTCATAAATTTAATCTTAAATACTTTTGCATTCTTGGATTTCTTAATGTTTGAGTGGTTTGGAAGTGAAAATGTATTGAAAGTAATGGTGCTTCAGCTGGGGTCAGAATAACACTATCCCATATCTGCATTACGTGCGTACGCAGATCTGCCCGGTGAGACCTGCTGATCTGTGTAACCAGCTCCGTTCCATCCCAGAGCCGCATTTTTCCTCAGAACCTCAGTCAGCAGAACTCTGATTCCCAGAGACATTTCTCCCTATTTTTTCTAAAACCAGATGGCTTTTCCTGAGTTCAATCCCCAGTACCGCCAAAAAAAAAAAAAACAGATGGCTTTGCTTATTCACTTTTTTAGTACTTGAAATAAAATAATTCAAAGTTTTGGTAACATTGTGGATCAGAAGACTTTCTAAAATTATTCTTAAGACCTTTTTTTAACCCAGGGGTTTAAATAAAACGCTACCAAAGATTGGAAATTTTATGCATCTGAAAACAAAGAAAGTCGGGCATGGTGGCTCCTGCCTGTCATCCCAGCACTCAGGATTGTTGTGAGTTTGAGGCCAGCCTGGGCTACCAAGTGAGCTCAAGGCCAGCCTGAACTTCAGAGCGAGACCCTGTCTCAAAAAGAAAGAAGGAAGGAAGGATATAAAGAAATGAAAAAAGAAAATAAAAGCTCTTGGAATTGTACTTGAATGTTAACTTTGACAGAATGTGTCTATGTTAAGGATGCAAAACCACTCTTTTTGGTTTTAAAAAAATTTTACTTCTAGGCTTTCTCCCTATAGCAAGTCGTGAAAATTACAATTTTTTTCTTAGTGATTATTCTACCGTGCAGCAACACTTGGAATGGATCTGGAATTTATTTGGAGGACCCACATGTCGGCTTTGCGACTATTGAGTACTTGATATAGCCGACCTGTAAAGACAAAAGCTTTCGTTTGACTCACTGTTGTCAAGGTTCCAACCCATGATCAGGCAAACCTTTTGTTCTTAGGCGTCCATGGAAGGGTAGTGCAGCATAGCAGGGTTGGTACCACAGCAAAATCCCTCCCCTTATTGTGTGTGGGGGGGAGGCAGACAGGCAGCCCCATCCCACGACGCCCTCCCATGGCACACCCCCGACCTAGAGCCTTCACTAGAGCTTATCTCTCGGAGGTTCCTCCACCTCCTAGCAGCAGCAAGCTGGACGGACCTTTGGGGAACATAAATTCAGTTCCAGGCTTTTTTTTTTTCTTTAGTTCCAGACTTTTGTTTGGATTTTTTTTTTTTCCTGAGACAGGGATTCACTGTGCAGTTCAGGCTGATCTTGAACTCTGTAGCCCAGGCTGATCTTGAACTCACAGTGATCCTACTGCCTCAGTTTCCCAAGTGCTGGGATTACAGGTGTGCACTACCATGCCCAGCAAAGGCTGTCCTTCCAAACTGAATATACTTGCTGTAACCCTGTGTACTATTTGAGGATGTTCTGTGATACTAAGTAGTTTTCTCTTATGTTACATTTCTGGTGCTAAAAATTATAATTTGTAACTTTAATTAGAGATTATCCAAGATATGAGAGATAAAATGGGGGAATTATTTTGTCTTGTTTTTGTTTTGATTTTGCTTTTGGAACAGGGTCTCACTATGCAGTTTGGGCTGGCCTTGAGCTCACTTTGTAGCCCAGGCTGGTCTCTAACTCACAACGATCCTCCTGCCTCAGCCTCCCAAGTGCTGGGATTATAGGTGTGTGCCACCACACCTGGCTAAAATGTGAAGATTTTTTAGGAATCACAAAATACTTTATTAAAATCTATACCATCTTTTCTTTTAAATCTTGGAAATATAAGATGAAAAGGTGTGGTATCTACCCTCCTTGAGTTTACAGGCCACCTAGAGGGACAATCATATCAGCATGATAAGCACTGAATGGAAATGTGACCAGGCACCCTTAGAACACAGGAAGGACGACCTAAACTGAGGTAACAGAGGCAGGTCAGACCTCACAAAATTGCTTATCCTGCATCTTGAAGCAATAGGCATTTGACAGCAGAAGAGCAAACATAATCTGTGGGGAGGGAACCTCACTTATAAAGTCACGGTCCTCAAAGAAGTTTGCTTCTCCTGCAGGGTAAAGGGCAAGGCAAAGAATACCCAGAGAAGAAATTAGGTAGAGAGGGAATAGTTTTGTTTTTTTTTTTTTGAACCAGGAATCAAATTTGGGGTCTCGCACTTGCCAGGCAGGTGCGGTGCCACTGAGCTATATCCCCACCTGGGAATAGGTCTTTTGTAACATGCCAAGCACTTAGAATTGAATTGAAGGAATGATAGCTCATTCTGAAAGAACTTGGAGCAGTGGAGTACGATAGATTTGTATTTTGGGATAATTATTTTGTATTACTGGGAGTGATGGCACCATCACAAAGCCCGAATTCTGAGGTGAGGCCGCACCTGCTGAGGACGGGGTACAGTAGTCCAGGGCAAAGACATTGAAGACATGTCGCAGAGCAGCCACCGCGGAAAAACTGGGCTAGAGAAGGAAGACAGCTGGTGGGGCTGAAGGGCGGGGTCCTTGTCCTCCTCGGCTGTGAGTTTTCTCCTCCAGGGGCCGCACCGTGCATTTTGCAGGTTGGGTAGTGATCTTTTGCAGAGGGTATTACCTGTATAGTGTTACTTGTTTTTCTCTGGGTACCTGTGAATATACAATGCTTGATCTTTATAATATTTTTCAAAAGCCTGTGGAACGGGTCAAGCTCTTGCCTGGTATGCACAAGGCTTTGGATTTGATCCCCAGCATCAACTCCCCTCAAAAAAATCAGGCCGGTGTAGTGATGCATGCCTATAATCCCAGTACTCTGGGAGGCTGAGGTAGGGGGATCATAAATTAAAGCCCAGCCTGAGCAATTTAGCTACTTAAAAAACTCTGTCTAAAAAAAAGAAATCTGTGGACTTTAAAACCAAATATAAACTGATCCCTTCTAGATTGTATTCATAAAGGAGATTTAAACATTATATCAAAATTTTCCATCTTGCTGGGTGTGGTAGCACACGGCTGTAACCCCAGCACTGGGGAGGCTGAGGCAGGAGGATTGCCGCAAGTTTGAGGCCAGCCTGGGTTATATAGTAAGCTCAAAGCCAGCATGGACTACACAGGGAGACCCTGTCTCAAAAAAAATTTGGATACACATATTTAAATATTCATTGTCTCTCTGGTGTGAGAAACTGAAAGAGTAAATAAAGGCCAAAATGTATAATCGATATTAGAAAGTAAGAAGAAAATGTTCAAATGGGAAGGAGAATAAGGGAAGGGGGAGGGGAAAGGAAGGAAGAGAAAAGAAAATAGGAAAAAAATGAAAACGAAGTTTTTGTAAGACGGCAAGAGCGGTAAGGGGAGCGGAGGGGACTGGGGAAAAGAATCAAGATATACCTTGTGCCAGGACAGATTCCCCATGAGGAATACGATCACTATGTGTATCTCAAGGGTACCAATAAAATTAATTTTTAAAAAACGATTTCCCATGGGCCAGAGACATAGCCCAGCGGCACAGCCTCTGCCTGGCAAGTGCAAGGCCCTGAGTTCTATTCCTGGTACAAAAAAAATTCCCCTCCTACACAAACTTCATTTGTTTTCTAAACAGATTCTTGGGGCCCAGAGCCGGAATGCAGGTGGAAGAAGGACCTCTGAAAACAGCTGTTCTCTGGATGACTTGGACATAGGCCCAGGTGAGCAGGAGTCCCACGCGTGGGAACACCCCCAGGACGAGCTCGTTAGCAGCAATGCCCTTGGACTCAAAGCCAGTGCTTTTAAAGCGAGAGGGACACTAATTAGAAGGAAGTTGGTCTTTCCCAAATCTCACTGCTTTCGATAAATAGCTTTTCTTGTATTTTTAATCCATTTTTGTCAGTAGCACCCTTTGACACATTATAACAGTGCGATTTCATTTTTTCCATGTTAAATTGCCATCATTTTCAGTTATTTCAAAATATACAGTGCTCGATTATGGTAAATGTGTTCCTTTTAATGTTAGGAAATTGAGTGACTTAGTGACCTTATAAATGACTATTATATTTCTGATTCCCTTCTCTGTACTTTTAATAATAGAAATTGGCCGTTAGATGACAACCCAAACCTGGAACTGCATTCTACCTTCTTTCTAACAAAGCATCTTGTTTGCGTTGTTCCAGGTCACCTGCCATCCTCTGCATTCAGCCCAGAGAGAAATGAGAGTAGGCGAAATCTGGAGCTCCCCCGGCTCTCAGAAACCTCCATAAAGGATCGAATGGCCAAGTACCAGGCAGCTGTGTCCAAACAAAGTGGCTCGGCCAGCTCTGCAGTATGTGTCCTGCGCCCTCTGTCCCTCCACTCCTCCAGCCAGTGACCCACGGGTCCCCTAGCCGGATCCTCTCCACGGAAAGCCTTCCCTCACTTCATTTGTAACCCTAATTCTTTCTTTTTGTTTTTCTTTTTTCATCTTTTTGAGACAGGGTCTCGCAATGCAGTTCAGGCTGGCCTTGCGCTCACTTTGTAGTCCAGGCTGGTCTCGAACATGCAGCGATCCTCCTGCCTCAGCCTCCCAAGTGCTGGGATTACAGGCGTGCGCCACCAGGCCTGTAACCCTAATTCTGATTTTGCTCTCCTAGCTCATTTGCATTCATACCCCACTCATTCTTCTGTGCGTTAGTGGCTCCTCTACTCAGTGTGTTCATTGTTACAGTTAAAGAGCAGCGCCGTATTAGTTTCAGTAGAAACTTCTTTTTTTTAGTGCAAGCACTGTGTTGCTGAGCTACACCCCGGCCCTGAAGTTACCTTTTGATGGCATTTATTCATATGTACACACACCTAGATGCACACAGGTAGACACATATTTGTTTAGACGCATCTTTAAATTTTCTTTTTAAGAACACATGTATACGTATTTTTCTTTCATACATTTTCCCAAAATTTCAAGTTAATCTCTTGATTTCAGAATTCTTTAACAAAACTGGAAGAATAATATTGAATTTTATTTGCTCCTAGGCAGATTGACACCAGTGTGTTTTAGGAGTCATAATGTGTTTTTCAGAAGTGAAGCCCGTCCGCAAAATTAAATACGCACGCTCTAATCATGCCCGCTGGTAGAGTAATCCTCTGCACCACGAGTGATTTCACCGTGACTCTTGACAGTAGTTGTAGTTTGTTTATTTATTTATTTATATTTTAAAGAGAAAAAACAATAAAAACAATGAAAGAAAGCTTCAAAACAAGATAATAGGATAGTACCAATGGTTCATATATTGCATATTGTTATCTTCAAAGTAGTTACTCAGAATACAAGATACAGTCATTAAAAATTGACCAAAAAATATTAGCACAAACTGTTCCTTTCAGTGAACTAAGAGAAATGAGAAGTATAGCTGTCTTAACTGTCGCAGTTTTAGAAAGAGATGACTGTGTAAAGCAGTAGGAGCACAGACCATCTCGGGTTCATATTCACAGTGCATGGAAATGAACAAGTCCAGGCTTCCCGTGAATGGCAGGCCTGGAGACACACCTCGCAGGGGCTCCGCAGAACTTCCTGCGCCCTCCTGCTGCAGCGCTCTGTCCAAGCGACTCCCGAGGTGGGAAAACCTGCTCAGTGACTTTTTCTCAAAACCACTCCCAGAGTTTCTGCACTGCAGCTTCCCTGCCCTGGAGATTTTCAGGAGTGAAGTCTTTAGGAATCCCTGTGAAAGTACATTTTATGTCATCCCAAAAGAATTTCACAGGCCCATCACTGAAAGGGTTGTCTCAAAGCACACCCTCCCGGCCTGGCTCCGGAGGCGGGGCTTCGAGGTGGGTCTGAGCGAAGCTGCCACGCAGCGTCCTGCAGGGCAGGCGCCCAGAACCCCCGCGCCCCCTCCGAGCCTCGATCTGGGTTCCCGACCTACGGAAAGCAGCCAGACTTTCTTTCCCTCCATTAGCCTGTGACTATTTCACTTGTTTGCCCCCATGCTTAAAGAATCACAGAGAGCAGAAAGGTACAAGATTACTAAATCACCAGCAGGCTAACGGCAAAAAATGTCCGTGTTCGTCTACCCCTGAGTAGACCAGGCAGATAAATCAACCCTACTGTTCTCCCCCAAGGGCCCTTTGCACTGAAAACAAAGTGATTTTAAGATGCCATTAATCCATGGTCTGTTTAATGTTGAGGGTATCAAGAGAAATAGACCAAGGTGTGTCATTGGTCCAGCCATAAACTTTATGTGAAAAACAGAGCCCCACAGAACAAGGTTGTTTTATGGTGTCAATAAATAATTTCATTTTTCATATGTATGCATCCTCCCTGTCTCTCTTTCCAGGCCGGGCACTTATATATATGGTCAGTATATTTTCTTAATTATTGGCACTTAGCAATTCCTTTCCCCTGCTCCAGAATGGTCTTTTCTGATAAAACTCACAAGCTTTGCGTGTCCACGAGCTCTGCTGCTAGAAAAGTGAATCACAAGAATATTGTGTGCTGAGGGTGTCTGTGTGTGTCCGCACTGATGTGTCTGTATTCTAATGAGTGTGTAGTTTGAGACGAGCACACAAATATTTAACTCTGAGGTATGTGTCCACACAGCTGCTTCTGTCATTTCACTGGCCAATGGGTTTTGCTTGTGAGACTTAGGGAGCTGATTTGACCTGAGGCTTCTGAAAAGAATTTTTTTTTTTTAACATTCCACATTTATTTGAAATATGTGCTATGAGAAGAATGGAATGGTGAGAATTTTTGAAAAGATTCATGGGCTCCTTTTATTTGACAGAATGAGTTGAAAGCGAGTGCTGGTGAAATCAAAACTCATAAACTGGAGCAAAAGGAGAATGTGCCCCCGCGTCCTGAGGTCTGCCTCTCCCATCAGGAGGTAGAAAAGGTGGGTTGAAAAATCTGGTGTCCAGTTGCCAAGCAAGCATGTGTTCTAAATTAGATGCTTAAAATTAGAAGCCACTTTAATTCTAGGCTGTAGGGTGTCTGGGAATTTGGTAGCAGCTGCCAGGACAGATTGTCATTTTTGCAGGTCACATAATCTCACTTGGGAAGCCCTGTAACTTACAGCTGACCAGATAATGCGCCTTCACTGGAAAATTCTTCTGCTCAGCAAATGCTCACAGGCCGTGGAGCTGAAGTGATTTTTAAAGATCTGTTTGATTACAGATACTATTTTTAAAGTACTTGTATATGCAGAATTTAAGTATGTCCCTATTAGTGTCTTATTCGTTTCAGTAGTACTAGAGATTGAACCCAGGGTCTTCACACTGAGCTACATCCCAAACCCTTTTTCTTTTCTTCTCTGTTTTTTCTTTTTTTTGAGACAGGGTCTCACCGTGTAGTGCAGGCTAGCCTTGAACTCAAGTATGTAGCCCTGGTGGGCCTCGAACTTAGGGTGATCCTTCTGCCTCAGCCTGTAGAGTGCTGGGATTACAGGTGTGGGCTACCATGCCTGACCCGTTTTCATTTTTCAAGATAGGGTCTCACTAAATCACTGTGTTGCCCAGGCTGGGCTTGAACCTGCATTCTGCCTGCTTCAGCCTCTCAAGTGATGGGATTACAGGCATGTGCCACCATGCCCAGTTTAACACAGTTTTCTGTGGTTTTCTTTTTTGGTTTTGTTTTTGAGGTAAGGTTTGGCTGTCTTGCTCAGGCTGGTCTGGAACTTGTGCTTTCGAGAGACCCTCTCACCTTAGCCTTCCAAGTACCTAGGACTACAGTTGTGTGTTACTGCACCCAGTTCATTTAACCCATTTTATAAAAGAAAATCTCATCCATTCACTCAAAGCTTGTTTTTTGTTTTGCACTGCAGAGGGTCAAACTCAGAGCCTTGTACATAATACACATGTGCTTCGCCACGGAGCTACACGCCTGGCCCTCACTTAAAGTGTTTTGAAAGCTAGGTACTATGATAAGCATAGGAAATGCTAAGTTTAAAGAAATAAAGACAAAACAAGGCATGGGCATGCATACTGGTAATCCCAGGACTCTGAAAGGCTGAGGCAGAAGGATTGCAAGTTTGACCCCAGCCTGGGCACTTTAGGGAGGCCTTGTCTCAAAATTTTTCAAAAAGAAAGAAAAATGGGATTTAGCTCTTTTCAAAAGCCCTGGGTTCAACCCCAATACCCAAACAAAACAAAAGACAAAATGTACTTCATGTGCTAGGAAACTAGCAAGAGGAGGAGAGAAGTAACGGGCTGGTTATACTGAAACAGCAAGACAGGCCAGGAGAGAGCGGGGCAGGGCAGGGAGACTCAGGGCGTGGAGCCTGCCTTCCTCAAGGAGGTGCTGCCGGAGCCATGACTTGAAGAATGTGCGGAAAGAGGCCAAGCAGAGGAGGAGAAGATTAAGAAAAAGAAGGGCATGCAGACACGAGCTCGGAAACTAGATTGCGGCTTGCTTAGGAATTAGTTTGGCTGGAATAAGATACATAGAAGCCGTGGCAAGAGGCAGGGGAGGTAGGGCCAGGGAGAGGTCTGGAAAAGCTTCTCAAGGTTTGGACACAGACTGGCCACAGTGGAAAGCCACAGAAGATTCTTTTTCTTTTCACAGAAGATTTAAAGTATTTGTGTCTTATGCCTTAATCATGAGTTGAATGGCTTAGCTGCAGTAACAGTATTTATGCCACATGAGTTTATCATGTTCTCTGCCAAACCTCCCCAGTTTTTTTAGTCTTTTTCTCAATATATTAATCAAATATTGAGATGATTGATTACTGTGATTAATTTTAGGAGAAAAAAACATTGCCTCTGTTTTGCATAGTGATACCTTTGATATTATTCTTCTAAAAGTTGAAGAGATACTTAAAATGGGTTGAGTAACAGTTGTCAAACTTACTTTTTTTTTGAGTCAGGGTCTTCCTACATAGTTCGGGCTGGCCTTGAACTCAGGGCAATCCTCCTGCCTCAGCCTCCACAGTGCTGGGATTACAGGCATGCACCACTGCACCAGCTCAAACGTACTTGACTGTCATAGACTTTAGAATGTATGGTGTATTGACAGGACACTTCCAGGAGCTCATGAGATAATTCTGCACACTTGAATCAAAATAGGCACCCAGAAAAAATGTTCTCAGTTAAGGGCTGCAAAATTTAACTCACAGCATAGAATAGAAAATTAATTGGAAAAATTAAATTATTTTCTAGATATCACAAATGACAAGTGTATATTGAAATAAGTAAATATTTGACAGTCATGTGTTACAGGATCATAAAATCAGCAAAGAACTTGGGCACATTTTACAGCAGTAGGCTCTTGCAGTAGTCCAACGGTCACATGTGTTGAGTTCTCTCCTTAACTGCCTGGTTTTCCTTATATTTTAAGTGTAATGAGTGAATCCAGGTGCAGTGGCACACACCGGTACTCTCACCAGTCTGGGAAGCTGAGGCAGATGGGTCACAAGTTTGAGTCTAGCTTGGGCAGTTTAGCAACTTAGTGAGACCCTGTCTGAAAATAAAAAAGTAACGAGTCACAATGTTTGGAAGTTTCCTTATATTCTGAAAAAAAAGTTAAGGGAAAATATTCTCAGCATTGAAATTCACCCCATGTTTAAATCCCAGGAGCGTAGTGTGGGAAATAATCATCTGGAACATGATGCTTGGGTTGTCCTTATGTCTAATTCCACACTTCTCTCTCAATTGTCTTCATGCTGATTTCCAACTAGAACTCTAGGCTGGACTGGAAGATCAGAACATTTTAATTATAGCCTAAAAGGGCATCAGTGCAACTGAATCACACATTGGAGTGCGGGTGGGAAAGAAGGGATAAAAATAGTCCATATTCTTCAAGTGCAGGTTTATAAACCTTTGCCTTAGAATTTGCAATGTTTTTCAGAGCCTAGCTATTCTCTTGGCTGCTTTCCTAGCTTTTGCTAACCAGTACCCAACCACCGTTTGAACTTTAGCATGCTTCATGAGGATATTAATGCTAGGACAGCTGGGTGTGGTAGCACTCACCTAACATCCCAGCATTCAAGAGGCTGAGGCAGGAGAATTGCTGCAAGTTCAAGGCCAGTGTGGGCTACATAGTGAGACCTTGTTTTTAAAAAAAGTACTGGGACAAACGCTTTTTTATTTTTTTTTGGAGATAAGATCTTGCTGTGTAATTCAGGCTGGCCTTAGATTCACTACATAACCGAGGCTGACCTCAAAATCATGGCAGTCCTCCTGCTTCAGCCTCCAAGTGCTGAAATGATAGGCATGTGCCACCACATCCAGCTCCTCACACTTTTTATTCCTGACATGAAACATTTTGACAAGGTATTATCCTTCCTCTTCTCCTCTCATGAATAAATTTGTGCTTTCCTTTCATGAAATGTTTGAACAAAATCTGCCTGAAAGTTCTCGCAGTGAAGTCATCTTGCTGGCCATGTGCAATGATGTCAAAACTGATATTAAACTGGTACTAAGTATAGCCCACAGGTTCAAGGTGACTAAATTAGAGCTGAGAAAAGAACATCCCAGGATGGATGCTCCTACTAAATGAGCAAAAGCTGAAGAACTTTTTATAGAAATGTACAACTTTCAGAAAATTATTTCATATCCTTAAATGAAATAACGTATCTAATGTGATCAATCCAATACCTAGCGCCTCATAAACACTCAGTAAATGTCAGATGTATTATTTTGGTTTGTTCATGCCATATTAGAATTCTTGTAACGAAGAGAGCGTAGAGAAAACAACCATATTGACATTCAGGTGCAGTTAGCCAGCCACTTAATATCCACAGTAAGTTACTCAGCACATTAGACATCCTGATACAGACACTCAGTTTATATCAAAATAAAACCCAACTTCTAAATGATAGACTATTACCCAGAAAGTGTACATTGTTGACCTTTGTTGAGCCTTCCTAATTTTTGAAATGTGGAGGGGATACAGGAAGACCCAAGGGCCAGGAGAAAAGAGAGAACCAGTAGAGAATTCTTTTATTTAAATTTGTTGGCTCCTGTGAAAAAGGCACCTACCTTGTGCATAAGCACCACCATCTTGTCAAGCGCTGCCATTTTGAGAGGGGATTTTAGGGTACTCTTGGAGGTGAATTTTACGTAAATTTGTTTTTTAGCTGTCAGAAAGTCTTCCGAGTTGCCAAGCTTATTTCAGCATAGTGCACTTGGGTGGGAAATGGTAATCAGGGAAATGAAAAGAATACGAATAGTGTTCGTGTCTAAATACTTCATCCTGTCTTGGGTGTACTTTGCTCTCTTTGACACAGGGGGCTTTGTTTTGCTCTATTTTTAAGAGTGGAATGATACGGTTTGGAAGCTCTTTTATAAAGGGAGGTGATGCACACACTTCGGCAGTGGAGCTCAGTCTGTTTCCCGTGTTACTCTGTAATTGAGAGGCGTGTTAATATCCTCATAAAAGACATTCTGCTGCCTCTTGTTTAAATGCGCAGCTGCTCTGGTGCCCGTTATCTCCCCCAGGCAGCCAGTGACTGAGTAGAGTCAGCAGGTTTTTATGGCATTAACAGCAGTCTGCTTTTTATTTTTAATGTGATTCTTAATCTCCCCCACCCCCCCCCCCCCCCCCCCCCCCCCTACCCCCCCCTTTTTTTTTTTTTTTTTTTTTTGCAGATTTCTTCAACTGAGAAGAGACTGGCAGTCCGCTCCAACCCTGCTGAAGATGACGCCTGTAAGCATTTGCCCTTTGCTTTGGAGGGTGTGGTCTTATTTTCCATTCATTCTTGGTTCAGAGGTATCAGTGTTAAGAAAGTCACATACCAATACCAGCGGTTCAACTGATGGATCTTCCACTCAGTGTTAAGGACTGGTGCTTTGATTTCCTCCACACACTTCATGGCTTAGAGAGAAGTTCAATTCAGTTAGATATGGTTAACTTGGGGCAAACGGAATACATCAGTGTACCTCTCATGGAAATTGTCCCATCCTTTCTGCAAAACTTTTCCAGATTTAAAGCCATGTAAAGTAATTTTGAAGTTTTATTTTAGCAGAGATTTGGTTTTTTTTTCTTTTTGGCGGTACTGGGGATTAAACTCAGGACCCTGCGCTTGCTAGGCAGGCACTTATTCCACTGAGCTATATCCCCAGCCCTTTAGCAGAGATTTGGTCAAGAAGGTTTTTATTTATTCACCAGCTTAAAAAAAATAGACATGTGGGCCAGGCATGGTGGTACATGCCTGTGCCTTAGCACTCTGGAGTCTAGGCAAAGGGGTTGGAAGTTTGAGCACAGTTTGGACATTTAGCGATTTAGCAAGACCCTCTCCCTAGAAAGGAGGCGAGCGGCTGAGAGTGCCGCTTAGTACGAAGGCCTGAGGTTCAGTCACCAGTGCCACCAAAGCAAGACAAAACATTGGTTCTTGAGTATCCTTTAAGGCTCCAGAGGTTTTCCTGCTGGTGTTGAATTTTGTAATCATTTCACTACTTTGGAATCAGTTTGCACCTCCCAAAGATAAAAAATGCTTTGTTTTTGCTTCACTGTGTCTACTTTCCATTCTAATTTTCAGTGCATTGTTTAAAAAATATATACAGATTCCTAACATCTCCCCAAACAAATTAGTTTACTAGTCACTAAAAACTCCACAACTGAAACAGAAGTATGAGCTGCACAAATTGCTAATGAACTGTAACTTAATATTTCAGAGAAAAACTCTCACTGCTTGAATCCAGGGACATTCCTTTTGTACTGGTTTTACTTGGGCTAGAAATAGTTATGGTTTTGACTAGGTTTGTAAAACAGTTTTTTGAAAAATAAGCCTTCATCTTTTGGTACTTTGCTGGCTCAACTAGATTTTAAGGAATCTTTTTTTTTTTTAATGATTCCTTAGTAGCTATGTAAATGGCTCTTCTGTGCTGCTTCTGAGTTCCATGGGATGAATACACTGGCAGGAAGTTAACTCATGCAGTTGGCACTTTGATGGTGATGAAAAAAACTTTATGGTGCACTTTTCCATAGCCCTCATCCACGGATATCTGCTACAAGTCTGACCACAGGACAATGAGGTTATACACGGAGCACACATGCCTGCACAGCATGAGATTTCTACCCACGCATACTGCCATTTCCCCAACTGCACTGAGGCCCCAAAGGTTCTTGGGAGTGCCAGCTACCAAGAACATATCAGAGTCCCCAAACAGCCTTAATAAGTAACTCGCGCTACAAGGCAGAGTTCTTCATGCAGATTCCCACTGCGTGGAGGGGGTGATGCCTCCCCAACAGCGGCTGCCTGATTTGTGAGAGAACTTGAGAGCTAGGCTTTTCATTTAGAATATTCTGAAACAGAAGAACAGTGCTTTAAGAATAGTGTTTTTTGTGGCATTGAAAACACGTTTCCCCTCTGCCGCAAAAAAAGACATTCCTTGATAGAAACTCAATTTTTGCTTTTTGGAAGAACCCTAAGACTCCCCGTGAGATACGCTAAAATGCTCTTTTGTAACTCAAGCAGGTAACGCGCAGGTGCGGAATGAGGCGTGGCTGCCCGCGTCCCCCACGCCGAGTCCAGCCGCCAGGGCCTCCAGCCCGACTGAGAGCTCTCTTCCCAAGGCGGTGAAGGTATAGGGGCGCCTCTGTCTGAGTTTGGGACGTGGCTTGTTAGCACTTTGTATCAGTATGTTCACTATAAACCGTTTCTATTTTCCTGGGGCTGATAATGCCAAGTAAGGATACGCTTAAAAATCGCTTTTCTGAAAATCTTTCTTCTGCTCAGGTGTTTGGGCCAGGAGGGGGAAGGGTCACTGATGTCTCTGTGTGAAATCTGAAAAACCCATGGAAATTTTACAAAAATGTGAAGTTAAATAAATTAATATGACCTGTAAAAATTTAAGCTTCTAGATCTGCGAGTAGATGAAGGCCCACAAAATGAGAAATATGAAAAATTTGTTCAATTAAAATTAGCATATTGGATGGAAGTGTACAGTCACCTTAACAACAGTGGGAACCCAAGCCACACAGTCATAACCTGATTGATACCATTTTTAGAGAAAGAATGTGTCTGCTGGAGTGGGAGTTGACCAGCCCATTTTTTATAAAAATTGGCATTTACACCAAGTTATGCTAGGGTGTAATATTAGGTGTTCAGCAATAAACAAACTTTGTACGCTCAAAACAATTTCATTAGGCTACTCAATGTCCAGTTTCCTTTTGTTCTCCAATTTAAAAAGTCTTTCCCTTTCTATAGTCCCCTGAAACTGACCCAAAGAAAGATGGACAAGCTTAAAAATGCGTTTCAGGCTTGTCAACTGGCGTGTTTCGGTTGCACGCTTTGTGAGTGCGGTGCTGCTCCGCCTGTGTGGCTTAACAACCAAACATACGCACACTTCCGTAGTGCCCTTCTCCTTGCTGCGCTCTCTCACTGCGGGGTTTTGTTTCAGAAGTTCTAGCTTGATAAAAACTCAATGGACAGACTTAGGAAAAGGTGTTTGTAGGGCCCCAGCTTCACACTGCCATCTGCTGTGCTTATGTCCCTTACTGTGTGGGGCTGATCCTTGGTCCGTTTTAGTACATAAGAGAGATGAAGGGATGAGGGCAAGGGGAGGGTTTGGGATAAAAGGAAGGAACAGGAGAGTCCAGGATTTAAAGGGCAGGTTAGAAGGATGGGGATAGGGACGAAGATAAACAAAAACCCTAAAGGAAGCAGAAACTGCTGAAGACAGTAAGGCTTATTGATAAGTATCAGGGACGCGGCCAAGACCTGTAGGTGCCTGTGTGAGGGGTGCGGCGAAAGGGTGAAATAAGAAGCAGACAAGTTTGGTAATGCAGGGTGTGGGGCTGGGAGGTCAGGGCCTCCTGATGGGCATAGACGAGGACACCCCTCTCCATGCTACACTCTGCTCCACGCCAGCTGCTGTTCACTAGCCAGTGTGGAGGCAGGGGAGGCTGCCTTTCCTGGAACAGCCCAGAGGCTGTGGCAGAATGGGTAGTATCAGAAAGAAAATAAGCCAAGACCCATCCCCACACCTGGGTGCTAATCTCAGTGACCAAGAAGGTGATTTCCACATTCCAAAACCCACCCAAAGGCAGGCCGGCTGAGGAGAGCCTAGGACAGATACCATGCCAATTTAGGTTTGTGATCCCCCACAGAACTGGAACAAACAGCCAGGTGTGGTGGTGCATACTTGTAACCCCAGCACTCTGGAAGGCTGAGCCAGGAGGACCCAAAGTTCCAGCCCAAAGTGGAAAACTTAGCAAGAGACCCTGTCTCCGAAAGGTCACAGTGCAGTGCAAAGCCCTGGATTCAGTCCCCAGTAGCACTGGGGATGGGGTTGGCGGGAGAGCAAATCTGCACACACATCCCACCCCCAACCCCCACCCCCCCACCCCCGACTCTCTTCTAACCTTGAAAACCTGTGCATGCTGTCATCAGCTGGAGGCCAGTGACGTAGCAAACACCACAAGGTTACTTTCCTTTCCAGCACAACCTTGCCCGGAGGTGAGTCCTTGGGTTGTGGTTCTGGATCAAAAATGGCAAATAGAAGGGGTGTGTGGGGATGGCTCAGTGGTAGAGTGCTTGTCTGGCAGGTTCTGAGTCCAAAACCCAGCCCCACCTCACTGCACCCCGCAAAAGAAAAGTAAAAAGAACAGTGAGCTAAGCTGTGTTGGCCCTGGATTTCTGTGTGACTGGGGGACCTGGGGAATTTCTCTGGCTCCTCTGCACTAAAACCTGTCCTTGAGACTGTTTGAATTCTCACGCCAGCCATTCCTCAGACATCTATTAAGCTGGACAGAGCATTCTAGGTTGAGATCCTTCCTGCTTCAAACCCCAGGATCTGAACTGATGAGTGCTGTGCAAAGCGCCACAGCTCGGGTAGGCTTTCCTGGGCACGCCAGTGAGTGCAGACCGAGGTGGGACTTGCTCTGCAGCGGGATCCAGCCCAAGCGTCCTGCTCTGATCCTGCTTACTCAGCAGTGGACTGTAAACACCCCTTCCGTTACAGACGGTCTAGAGCATTGGAGACAGACTGGAGTAAACTGGCCTATGCTTATCTGCGGTCCAAAGCTCAGAGTCTGGTGCCCAGAGCCTGAGGTGGGACTCAATTACATTTCCACTTTTATTTACGGACACTGTTTTCCTCTCCTTCAGCATTCCCCTTTCCAGCCAGACACTTTAGCTAATGTGTGCAAGACCTGTTGCTGTAACTGGTCTCATGGCTCTAGACTGCAACAGAAGTTGTTTCTCCACTTAGGGAAATTACATGCAGCTAAAAATACATTTGTTCACACAGAATAAATTTTTGGATCCCACATATCCTAGAAAAAAACTGTTCCTCAGTGCCCATCTGTCTGTCATTGGAAATAGGACATCTAAGGTAGAGACTCATTTCATTTCAAATATAGCTTCATAAAGTGAAAAAAAAAAGGTACAGTAAGGATTTTGTTCACTTTGAACACTGACCAGGTAGTTTAGTTCATGGGACTTGGTGTTAATGAAATTGAAGTTGCAGGTTCCTTCTCCAAAAGGGTGTTGTTCTGAGAGCAGAGCCCAGGGGACCCCGTGAGGAGAATCACATTTGTTTTACTTCGTGCGACTGAGAGGTTTTGTTTTTTTGCAGTACTGGGGATCGAACTCAGGACCCTGTGCTTGCTAGGCAGGCACTTATTCCACTGAGCTATATCCCCAGCCCCAACTGAGAGGTTTTTAATTGTTAGCTATCTCGCAGTCAAGAAAAGGAAAAAGAGAGACTGAGATCTCGTAAGCCTTGTCTTTCCAGCTGATAAAGCCCTCCACCGAATGTTCCCAGAGGGCAGAGGGAGAGAGGGCAAGGCAATGAGCCTGGCTCTGGGGACGCCTTCTTGGCTCCCCTGTGCCAAGGACAGCCCAGCGCCAGACTTCTTCAGCTGGTCCTGCTGTTGGATGTGGAAAGAAACCCACAGACTCTTGTGAGAGGTCATGCGCTGACTGCTGCGCTGCTCCTGCTGCCCTGTCAGCTGTGGCGCTGGGGATGGAACCCAGGGCCTCACACACGTTAGGCAGGTGCTCTGCCACTGACCTACAGCCCCAGCCCTTGTCCTATGCTGTTTTACAAAGCTAGAGTTACCCTAGAAAGGCACCTAGAACCTGTTCTGTCTTTCTCAGAGCACTAGCCTTTCCTGTGTATACACAGAGCAGTCTATTTAAGATACAAAAATTAGCCAAGCATGGTGGCACACAGCTGTATCCCAGCCCTCTAGGGGGCTGAAGCAAGAGGATCACAAGTTTGAGCCCAGCCCGGGGAACTTAGCAGTGTAGTGAGACCTGTCTCAAAATAAGACAGAGCTGGGATGTATCTCATGGTACAGGCACTGAATTTGATCCCTAGTGCAGAAAATAAAAAATCTCTCAAATGCTTTCACAAAGAATTTCATGGAAAAGTCAAAGCTGCACAGAGCTGGGCCAACCATTTGCTGTATGATGAAAAATGTCAGTTTTATCACCTAGATATTTTGCCAAAATTGGAAAGAGGGAATGAAAGGCATTTGTGGTACTCTGAGGAATGGAGACCTGCCATCAGTGTGGAATTTTCTTCTGATTTCACTAGACTACCCAAATGGGGTTCTCACTAGACTGAAAAAGAATATGTAAGACACGAGGGTGAAAAGACGTAGAAGAAACCATGCAAATTTATTGGAAGGTTTGTTGGAAAAATAACTTTAGGTAGATGCTTATCAAAGGGGGTTCTGTAATATCCCTCATGTGGAAAAGACAGTATTTATAAACATGAATTATTTATATATACCACATTCATTCCAGGATATCCTGAAGGTATTATCTATACATTTTAATTTAAAACCAAGTGAAGACTGGCTTTTAAAAAACATTGTAGTGAGATTATTTTCATTTGGGTTAACATCTGCTCTCTTGTCTAAAAGAGTTTCCTTTAGTTATGGAAATTTAACATTCTAGGACAATTTAGAAGATGCTCTGTTAGGACTGGGAATGTAGCTCAGCAGGCACAGCGCCTGCCTGGCAAGCGCAAGGTCCTGAGTTTGATTCCCGGTACCAAAAAAAAAAAAAAAAAAAAAAAAAAGACTTGGTTTGGGAATCAGGAGTTTCAGGTTTTAATTCCAAAGCTATTCCAATGATTGCCACTTTGATAAGCACCTGACATCTTGGTAGTTTAGCTTCAACATGTAAAAGATGCTTGGGAAGAAGCGATGAAAATAGTCTGTAACTGAAAAACTATATTGTAAAGATAAAAAATGTCTCCCATCCTCATTGGCAGTGGCTGAGCACGCCACATAGGCATGGCAGGGCGGGTGCCAGGCCTGTGAGAATGGGGGCGCGTGTGGGGCATTGATGATGCTTCCTGTTTGAACAGACGTGGGGGCAATTACAGAGAAGTGGCTGAGAGCCCAGGACAGGACATAAAAGGAAGCACAGCCACAGCCACTCTGACTTGGCGTGTTCCCACGTGGGGTCCTCTTGTCTTTGTGGCATTGTATGGTCCCTTCGGCAGCTGCCACGTAACCCTTAGAGAGTATCACAAAGGGACTGTTAGAAATGAGCAGGAGCGGGAAGCTGGCTGCCCAGCTAGTTAGGAGCTTGCGGCTGCTCCGTTTGGTTTGAGAGGGTCCTACGTGAGTGTGATCCTGAGAGGAAGACGACTTTTCTGCAGGTGAAGCTCCCTTAAAGAGACACCCACTGTGGGCCAGGAGTGAGAGGCAGCAGGCCCGGAAGGACGGCTAATGAGCTGCTCCTTGTGCGGGTGAAGTCTCCTAAAAGGTTGTTCTCCTAAGTGGGATATGTTCCACCTTCGGGTAGACACGAATGAGGCTGATTTTGCCATGACTAGCACAGTTACTTGAAAAGGCAAGAAAATATGGTCTTATTCTCAGGTCAGAGTGTTTAAGTTTCATATGGCTGAGTCAAGCGCTCCAGGGCACACCAAATGCTGTGTATTCATTGAAGGTTCCTGTTTGTCTCTTCCAGCTTCTGCTTCCTGCTCCTGGTACCTAATTTCTGCTCCTGCCTTCTACTTTCCTCCTAATGTGAGCTCAACCTTCACTTCCTCTGACGTTCTCTTTTCTGTTCCCTGGGCTACGCCCTCCAGCGGTGTGTCCCTTCACCTGTGTGTTTGTGGAAGCACACGCTCTCCCTCCACCCCCTCCTGCACAGTGCCATCCATTTCCTCTCGCACCAGCGTGAAGTTTCTGTCTGCCGCTCCGCCTGTACCAATCACACAGTGCTTATTCTCTTACATCTGTTTCAAGTGTTAAAAATACAGAATGCCCTCTCTGCAACTGGAAAAAAATGAAATCTGATAAATACTCTGTCCTCTTCTCTTTTTTTGTCCTATTACTTCTACATTAATGAATTGTGATTAGTCTCCAATTATAGTATTATATGCAAATCTTACTCTTCATTTTAATCCGTCCCCTCCTTGCTGGGCAAGGATAACCAAGTCCTTATAGTGAACATGTAATTAAGATTCTCAGTAACTTTTAAAAAATATTTTTTTGGTGCTGAGGACCAAACCTAGGGCCTCATGCTTGCTAGACAAGCCTTCTACCACTGAGTTAAATCCCCAGCCCGTGCAAATGTAATTAAAACTGCAAATGCAAATGCATTTCCATTTAGGTACAGTCTTATCAGAATATCCATGCAAAAAGTAAAGAAAGAATTCTGAGCTCCAAATAATGCTTCATTTCCATCCGATGTAATAACATTGGGTTGCATTTAGATACTTCCCTTTTTTTCTGTGGTAACTAGGTTGTTGCCTGTGGTCTTTTTTTCTTTTTTGAGATAGGGTCTTGCTATGTAGTGCAGACTGGCCTTGAACTCACTGTGTAGCCCAGGCTGCTTCAAACTTGCAGCGATCCTCCTGCCTCAGTCTCCTGAGTGCTGGGATTACAGGCGTGCACCACCACATCCAGCCTCCTGTGGGCTTTTGAGTGTTCAAATTTCTCTTTTGAGGACTCTGCTCCTAGAATGAAGTGAGTTGCTGTTATCTACACATTTCCACTCAGTTTTGTTCATTTATTCTTAAATCCTTTGGGTACTATTTGGGGGTTTATCACTAATTTTATTAAACTCCCTTTATATACCAACTTTAGTGACACTAATGTTAATAAGTTCTGATAACCCGCTACCATTGGACCAATCTAGATTCCCTTTATAGATCTTCCCTTCACACCTATTTTATGTTCATCTTTTGTTCCCATGTCCTGTCCAAGCAGGCATTGGTTGTTCAGTGAGAAAATTCTCACTTGCCAGGTCCTGTCCAAGTCTACTTGAAAAACCACTTCTATGTTCTGTTTCCCTCCTAGTGAATCATGTGGCAAGTGACCAATAGTTTCAATTTTCCTGGGCCTATTTCCAGGCTTTTCAATCAAGTCTATCTTGCCCATAATCTGGTCCTTCTAGGGTTAACCGTTCTGACCCTGGGCCTTGGAGTTAATTTGTGTTATTTACCACCACATGTTTCTGGTGGGAGCCCAACCTGGTCTGGGCGCCCCCTAAGCTCCCTCCTGCACTGCTGGTTGAGATGTTTATGCTGGGGCCAGAGGTTACTCACATCTAGGAACCACTTGGCTCCCCTATTATTTCTGGAATCCTGGCTTTTACCAGCGCTGGAGTATCAAATATTTTCTATTTTTTAAGGTTGAGTTTTTAGCAGGATGATACAATGTGCCCACCCTTACACCACATTTGGAAAACTGTTCATGAATTCCCAACATTAACAAATGCGTTCCCAGAGAGGCGTGGCAGTGCATGGTCATAATCCCAGCACTCAGCACTTGGGAGGCTGAAGCAGGAGGACTGCTTTGAGTTCAAGGCCAGCCTGCACTACATAGTGAGACCCTGTCTCAAAACAAAACAAAACAAAACAAAATGCATTCCCCACTGCATTCCTTTTATTCTTTGTTGATTTTTAAAAACATAGAACCCGTAGCATTACTAGGCTATTCTTCCTTTGGGGCCTAACAAAACAATTTGTGTCTCCAATAAATTGTTCCATTTGTGTATCAGTTTTGACTTGTTCAGAATATTCTTGCTGGGCACAGTAGCACACACCTGTGTCCCAGCACTCAGGAGACAGAGGCAGAAGAATCCCTGTGAGTTTGAGGCCAGCCTGGGCTACATGGGAAGTTCAAGGCCAGCCTGAACTACACATCAAGACCCTGTCTAAAAAACATATAATAATAATTGTTTTAATCCAAAGAATACTGCACTTAATTGACTGAGCAAACCAAGGTTATAAGAGCAGGGAAGAAAAGATGCTTTACTGAAACTGAGCTCCCTTTACCTAATTCCTAAAGCGAAATGCTCTTGCTTGCCTTAAAAGTTATCCTCCTTAGAATCTGTTCTTATAAGCCAGGCGTGGTGGCGCAGGACTGTAACCCCAGCACTTGGGAGGCTGAGGTGGGAGGATTGTTGTGAGTTTGAGACCAGCCTGGGCTACAAAGTGAGCTCAAGGCCAGCCTGAATTGCATAGCAAGACCCTGTCTCAAAAAGACAAAAAGAAAAAAGAATCTGTTCTTATAATGATATATCCGCTGGGCTGGGGATATAGCTCAATGGCATAAGCACTTGCCTGGCAAGTGCAAGGTACACACACATATACCCTTGGCACTTGAATCAGATGTCTTCTGTGTCACAGTGACATTTTCTCTTAATCCCTGCCCCTACCCCATGCCCTGCCTTTAACATTTTGTGCACACTTCCCTGGTGTGTGTGTTGGGTTGTCAGTACCTTTCTCAGCAGGGCAGCCCGCACCACCACCACCACCACCACCCCCCGTCCTGGGGACTGTCACACTAGGGCAGCCAGATGGCAAGAAAAGAATACAGTAGAACCTCTTGGCTTTAAAGAGTCAGCTGATAGGACGCAGGTTTGCTGTCTCCTGAGAACTGACTGGCCAGCATAGGGGGCCCTCGAATGACAAACCACAGGGCCCGTCTTAGCAGAGGCTTAGCACATCACTGCCTATTCTAAAGCTGTCCTTTTCCCTTTCCTTTACCTAGAAGTTTCAGGCACCTGCCAGAGAGAGCTGTGTTGAATGTCAGAAGACGGTCTACCCCATGGAGCGTCTCCTGGCCAACCAACAGGTGTTTCACATCAGCTGCTTCCGTTGCTCCTATTGCAACAACAAACTTAGGTAAGGCAGACCAAGACAAGCCATCTCTCTGTGTGCTTGGAGCTCCAAAGGAATCTTTGGCTTGTGTGTGTGTCTTTTTGAGACAAGCTTTCACTATGTAGTTCAGGCTGGCCTTAAACTCACTTTGTAGCCCAGGCTGACCTCGAACTCGTACCAATCCTCTTGTCTCAGCCTCCCAAGTGCTGGGGTTACAGGTGTGTACCACCACGCCCAGCCTGAATCTTTGGATTTTATGGCACTGATACTAAAAGCAGTTTTTCTAATTGTGTTGCCTTGGAAGCTCCTGAAAAATTAAAAAACATTATTTACTGACGGGGGTGTTTCGTGCTAAATGATAGTGGTGTTTGGGGCATCTTAATATGTTTATATGCTTGTTTGTGTGTGAAGACTGACATTTAGACAATACAGATTGCAAGCAGAGCGCCCTGTGACCTAATGTAGTAGATGATTTTCCCTTAGCATCATAGAATTGTAGAATTAAGAAACCCCAAGAGGTTACTCACCTAAACCCTTCTTCCAGGGCCCTAAGCATTGTACAAATGGTAATCATAGCAATAATTATAGCCCCTGGGGAGCATGTGCGCTCCATGTTGCTTTGTTTTATTTATTTCTGAGAAAATAATTAGTAGGTATCATTCCGAGTAACTCAGAGATACAAATGTGACGAGCTGGGGGATTATTCACTCTAATCTATTGTAAACCTCACTCCAATCAGCTCCTTAGAGAAGGCAGCAACTAAAATGTCTGTCTGCTTAGCTATCCTTCCAAAACAAGAATTTCTCCTAAGTACACACCAATGATGCCCTGGTACCTGCAAGATACTTATGGGGGGGAGATACCTCACCATTACTAGTGCTGGTATTAGATATGTTTAACTAGACAATGTCCTGTTGTTTTTTTTGTGTGTGTGACAAGGTCTGGCTATGTAGCCCAGACTAGCCTCGAACTCACAGTGATCCTCCTGCCTCAGCCTCCCGAGTGGCGGGATTACAGGCGTGGGCCACTATACCTAGCAACAACTTCCTCTTTTTTTTTTTTTTTTGCGGTACTGGGGATCGAACTCAGGACCCTGCGCTTGCTAGGCAAGCGCTTATTCCACTGAGCTATATCCCCAGCCCCAACAACTTCCTCTTATATTGAGCCAAAATCTGCCTCTGTGACTTCCAGTCAGTCGGGTTATTTTGGTTTTTTGTTTCTCTGCCCACAAAGTTCATTTTTGCCCTGGACCACACTATTTATTTTCAGGAAATGCTTTCATTATTATAACCTTTTAAAATATATTGACCTAGGGGCTGGGGATATAGCTCAGTGGAATAAGCGCCTGCCTAGCAAGCGCAGGGTCCTGAGTTCGATCCCCAGTACC
>PVLD010008296.1:0-85039 GCA_004027595.1 Dinomys branickii | reverse complement strand
ATTAACTGTCTGACTAAATTTGCATGTCTGTATATGGGTCCATACATCTACAATTCGAAGATATCAATGGATAAAGCAATAACCACTGTTGAGACCATATCACCTTGTCTATAGATTAGTTGTGATTGTACTATTTTCTATGATAATTGGTGTCTGTTTGTCAATATGTTTTTGTACTTTTATGTTTCTAAAATAAAAATAAAAAAAAAAACTGAGTTACAGACAAGGGGACAGGGAATCAACAATGGTTGTTGCATTACATATTGATAACTTTGAAGTGTATATTCAGGAACATAGATATAGACATGCAAAATTGATCAAACAATTAATCATCAACTATTCCTTACAATGAAGTGACCTAAGTCAGTAGTACAACTATGTTAGATATGCTGCATATACATACATACTTACTTACATTTTTTTAATATAATTTTTCTCTTTTTTTAAGTGTGAAAGAAAAAGAACTACATCAACAACAGAAAAAAGAACACAGAAAGCATTAACAAAGAGACACAAAGTAGCACAATAACAGTATAATCAGAATTGAATTATAGACAAAGCAACAGAAAACCAACAATAGTTGTTGCATTGCATATTGATATCTTCAAAGTGTATGCTCAGGAGAACACATATAGACATACAAGATTGATTAAACAACCAGTCATCAACTATTCCTTATCATTAAGTGACATAATACAATAGTAGAACCATGTTAGCCATACTTCACATATGTATATACATACATACATACATACATACATACATACATACATTTTTGCCTCTTTCTTTTCTCCTTTCCCTCGTCCCATCTGTTCTTCACTTTTGAAAAGATTTCCTTCATGTCTCTTAGTTTATATTCCCACCCTCAGGTTCTTACACCAGTGACACAATACGTTGCCTGCACATGTACCTCTGATTTATTTCACTTATGAGTATGGTGTCCAATTGTGACCATTTGCCTACAAAGGCCCCAAATTTGTCCCTCTTTATAGCTGAATAATATTCCATTATATAAAAATGCCACAGTTTTTTAATCCAGCCTTCTGTGGATGGACACTTGGGTTGCTTCCACATTTTAGCTATTACAAATTGCACTGCTATAAACATGGGTGCACATATATCCGAGTGATATGATATTTTCAGATCTTCTGGGAAAGTACCCAGAAGGGGAATAGCTGGTTTGAATGGAACCTCTAGACCTAGTTTGCTGAGAAATCTCCAAAGGGCTCTCCACAGTGGTTGCACCAGTCTGCATTCCCACCAGCAGTGTAATAGAGTCCCTATTTCTCCACAGCCTCGCCAGCGTCTGTTATTGGATGATTTTTTCATACTGGCCAGTCTTGCTGGGGTGAAATGAAATCTCAGTGTTGTTTCTATTTGCATTTCTTGGATGACTAAGGATGTGGAACATTTTCTCATATATTTATTTGGCATTTGTATTTCTTTATCTGAGAAGTGTGTATTCATCTCAGATGCCCATTTCTGGATTGGGTCTTTGAATTTAGACAAGTACATGTTTTTTAATTCTTTGTATGTTCTAGATAGAAGACCTTTGTCTGAGGGACAGCCAGCTAGGATATTTTCCCAATTTGTGGGTTTTCTTTTTACTTTGCTGGTGATTTCTTTAGATGTACAGAAACTTTTCAGTAGGATGAGGTCCAATTATTGATTCTTTGAAGTGTTTCCCTTGCAGTTTCATTTTTGTTCACGAACTCTCTGCCTACTCCTATGTCTTCAAGATTTTTACCTACTTTCTCTTCCAATAGATTTAGGCTTTCTGTTTTAATGTTGAGGTCTGTGATCCATTTTGACCTGAGTTTGGTGCATGGTGATAGACTTGGGTCTATTTTCAGTTTTCGGCAAGAGGCAAGCCAGTTTTTCCAGCACCATTTATTAAACAGGCTTTCTTTTTTCCAGTGAGTTTGGTTGACCCCTTTGTAAAATATTAGGTAGCAGAGTGGGTTTTTCATTATGGTTGCATCTTCCAGTCTGTTCCATTGATCCTCAGGTCTGTGTTTTAGCCAGTACCAGGTTGATTTTATTACAGTAGCTTTGTAGTATAGTTTCGGGTCAGAGATTGTGATTCCACCTGACTTGTCCTTGTTGCCCAGAATTGCTTTTGCTATTCTTAGAATCTAAGGCATGTTTTCTCGAGATCTGTGACGTATGCTAATGGTAGTTTAATGGGAATTGCATTGAATCTGTACAACAATTTTGGTAGTATGGCCATTTTGACAATGTTCGTTCTTCCTAGCCATGAGGAGGGGATGTTTTTCTATTTATTGAAATCCTCTTTGATCTCTTTTCTCAGAGTACTCTTGTTTTCATAGAGTAAATCTTTTACATCCTTTGTTAGATTGATTCCTAAATATTTCAATTTCTTGGATGCTATTTTAAAACATATGGTTTCCTTAATTTCTCTCTCAGTCTGTTTGTTGTTCGTGTATAGGAATGCTATTAATTTTTGGTTGTTGACTTTGTATCCAGCTACTCTGCTGAATTTGTCAATTAATTCCAGGAGTTTTCTTGTGGAGTTTTTGGGGTCCTCCATGTATAGCATCATGTCATCTGCAAATAGTGATAGTTTGACTTCTTCCTTTCCTATCCCTATTCCTTTTATTTCTCTCTCTTGTCTAATTGCTCTGGCTAATGCTTCCAGGACTATGTTGAATAGGAGTGGTGACAATGAACATCCTTGTCTTGTTCCTGACTTAAAGTGAAAGCTTTCAATTTTTGTCCATTTAGTATGATGCTGGCTGTTGGTTTGTCATAGATGGCTTTGATTAGATTGAGGTAGAGGCCATCTATTCCTGTTTTTCCTAGGGTTTTTAACATGAATGCATGTTGGACTTTATTGAAAGCTTTTTCTGCATCTATTGATAAATAAAGTCATCTCATCTCATTTAATCATTTGTTGGTTGAAGTTCTCACCGTATTACAATAGTGAATTTATGAAGACAGGTGTTTTGTCTCTGCTCATCATTGTTATACCATCAGCTCCACGGATGGGATCTGGTTTGTAGTTGTCAGCATCATAAATAATGTTTCATGAATTGAGAGAAAATGGGGAGTAACTAATCTCCTAGTTCTCCAAAATTTGTACCTATTAGTTTTGTTTGAAAATGTCATTGGTTACTGTTCCAGGATGCAAAGATAAAAATAAAATAACAAACTTAACAGCACACACTAGAAAAAATTCTACAAATACTGAAAAAGGTTGAATTTTGCAATAGTTAAGACATCCTGAAGCATCATTGAAAAATATTTTTGTCCCTAATTTCCATAGTACTTGGTTAGTCAACAAGTGTGTATTGAATGACTACTCTTTTCTTAGATTATATTGGTAAACTGACAAATGTTTGTTGAGTGACTCATGTTACTGAAGTTCCATTCTGGGAGATATTGTAGTCATAATTTGAATTCCTGACTTCAAGAAAGTACTATCTCACCAAAGAGACCAGCAAAAAATGTAATAACTTATGTCTCATACCAGCCAGTATTATAAATAAAACAAAATAGTGTTGGAGTCCTACATGATACAATGGAAACAGTACTTGAATAGAAATAATGTAATTCTGAGTGTATGGCAAAGTTTCCATGTAGCCTCTTATATTGAAGTGAGGATGTTGTTTTTAAAGCAAGAATATATAGGAAAAGAATTCTGCATCCTAGTAACACATTTAGACAGTCATAGCTCATGAAGTTAGAGTGGCACCTTTAATCAAAGTCAAATGATACTCAGTAGACAATATAAACATTTTGTTTTAATTCTGATTGTAATGACAATTTATTGGAATATTTTACAAGGAGGAAGCTGTAATGGGAACTTCTCTATTTTAGAAACAGAAAGTGGGTCATATGATTTAGGTTTGAGACATAGTTCTCAAGGTTTTATCTAATACTAGGCAAAATAAAAACAGACCAATCAATCAAGAGACTTTTACGTAACCTATTGAAAATGATTTAGACTGAGGAAAGTAGAAAGATGGAGTTAGACCCGATGTTACCATACCAGTCATTAGCCTAGGTAAGTATTTTGTAAATACTGCACTGGATGAAATCTGGAAGAAGCTATATTTTGCTACTATTCATTTTCACATATATTTCAGGCATCATCTAATAAAACCAAAAGATAAAAAAGATGTTAACACATTTTTTCAACACAATAAGAAGTGAAGTTTGTGTAAAAGCAACATTTTTTAAAAACAATTACTGTCAACAGGCATCTTTATAAACTTTGACAAATTTATAGAATAAATCATCTAATTGTAATTGTGTGTATACATGAATCTAAGGTAATTATCATTTAAATTTTTATCTCAGTGACACATTTAGAGGTTCTTAGGCATCATGAAATTGTCACCAATGAAACCGGTCCAGACAGTTGTATCAAAAGAAATGGTGCTTTTTTACTAACTCTGAGGTTAGAATATTTTATTTGCTTTAAGTAACAGTTCAGCCATAACAGATTATTGATTAATAACAATTACATTTCCTTTTATGAAAGCTATACCTAAGAGATGAATAAATATTTAAGTTAAATCAAAAGTAATATCCCAAATATCTGATTTTAGCAAGAACGACAGCTTTTAAGTACAAATATTTTCATACAATAGAACCAATATTGATATCAATATGAAATTCATACAGTTTTACTGTGTAGTAATTATTAAGCAAAGTGCAAAATGGCAATAATAAATATACACTTAGCAAATATACTATATGCAAATGAGAAATTAAAAAGAAGAAAAATTCAACATAATTGAAAAAGCACAATGATGATACAGAAGAGTCAAATCCATAGACTGGAAAACACAGATGGAACCAGGTTCAATTTTATCATGTCACTCATTGTATTCTGTTGCATGTATTACCCGCAGTTTTGTTATGCACCTATTTATGTCAGCTCCATGCTAAGAATGCCAAGATAGTTACATAACTGAAGGCACTTTTGTAAGTGAATAGTGAATTTCACCTGCAGAGGTTTGCATGCTTATAAGAAGCTGGCAAGATTTCGTGGCCATTTCAGTTGTACACACAGGAAACTCACTGACAAGGATGGCCTTGTTAGGATCGTATCTTATAAGTGGCCTAAAAAAATATTCCTTTCTATTTCATTTACAATGATGTTGTTTTCACATAACATCCATGTAAAATTACTTGTATTTGAAATGGTTTATTCAAATGTCAGGTTATTAAATTTCCTTTTATTTCTCCACGGGACCATATGATTTTCCATTGTGTAAAAATGCCAGATAACAGCTGTGACCTTATGCTTGGAGATGACTGGCAAAATGAAGTGTCAGAGCCAACAAAAATGGCATTTTCTGACGAAGGCAGCTGCTGCTACAATATTAATCACGCGTTTGTAATCACTAACATAGGTGTAGACCGTTGAATACATACTAACTAATAAAACTATTGTTTACCATAATGACCTTCATTATCACTCAATTAGACAGGAATTAAAGATATAGTTAGGTTGCCAGATGCAATAACTAGATTATTCACATTGACAGAAGTATGTGCTAATCATAAGGTTAAATTTACATTTTATCACATTTTAAAATTTTGAAAAAGTTTAATTTTTCAATCTTTATGTGATTATTTTAGAATTAGGAGTTGAATTTTCAACATCTAGTTATGGATGCTCTTTCAATTTGCTTTGGACTGGCAATTTTATTCCATTTTAAAAATAAATCTAAAATGGATTTTAACAATTATTTCACTGTACTGATAACTCTTTTTACTTACAAATAATAAATGGAGTTTTTGTTGTTGAAAATATAATTACATAGGAAAAGGGTCTTAATTCCCCTCGTGAAGGAAGAGCTCCCTCAGCCTAATCAAACCTTGAAGCCCTCATCGCTTGCCATTTTATATACTATTAAAACAAACTAATCTCAAAGATTATACTTGAAGCAATACTATTTAAGTAACGAAATAACAGTTTAACATTGATAATCCAAAATTATGAAAAAGTATTAATTCTATAACAAAACCTTAATATTTACCTATGTAATTTTCACTAAATATAGTTTGGGATTATGTGAACTTAAATGGTATAGTTTTGTTGTTCTTTGTAGTATTAGAGATTACCAGTGAATTGTATCTCCAGTTGTTTTTGTTATCTTTATTTTGAGACAGGATCTCACTACATCTCCAAATTCGTCAGGCTCATCTCAGCCTGGTGATCCTCTTGTTTTGGCCTCCATGAGTACTGGGATTATAGGTGTGTGCTACCAATCCAGGTGAAATCATACTTTTTGGGGAATTTTAGGAGAGGTAATTTGCTTTCAAATATGTGTGTTTCAACATAATCTAATGATACAGAGTAATGTATACCTCACTGCCATTTTTAATTAATGTTAAAAAATAAATTTCTATCATCAGGACAAGAAAAACAATACCAAATAGTGATTTTGCATTTGCTATAATTTCAACATGAAAATTTTAAGGAGAATAATTACTTTAAAATTGTTTCACTTTTTTTCTGTCAAATTCTTATTAGTACATGTTTGTAGTACATAAAGATTATATTCAGTGGGGAGAGTTGGTATGTATGCATACCACATCTTAATTCTTTTTTTATTTTTATGTTTTAGTTTTTTATCTTAAAAGTAAAAGAACAAAAACATTGCAAGACAGCCATTTATAACACAAGAACAGTAGAAGCAAAACTGAATTACAGACAAAGTGACAGGGAATTAACAATGGTTGTTGTATTACATATTGATAACATCAAAGTGTATGCTCAGGAAAACACATATAGACATGTGATATTGATCAAACAATTAATCATTAACTGTTCCTTACAATAAAGAGAAAGAAGTCAGTAGTACAATGATGTTAGCTGTCCTGCTGTTATGGTTTGTGTCTGCATGTGCCCCCAAATCCTCATGCAGTTATGGGGTGGCTTTTAGAGTTTATGACTGATCCATGATCCATTGCTGGGATTGTGGGTGTGAGAGCTATACCCACCCTAGGGCAGTTTGCTGGGATTACGATGTGAGAGCTACACCCGCCCTAGGACAGATAGCTTGTACATGTAAGGGAGAGAAAGAGGCTGTTGGCTGCCATTCCTCCCTTCTTACACTTGCTTTGCTGTTTACAGCCACCATAAACTGATACCCTCTGCCATGTGCCACTCTGCCTCAGAAACAGTCAAGTATGGACTGAAACCTTCACAAACTGTAAGCTAAATAAACCTCTCCTTCCTTCATTTTGTGTGCTGGGTATTTTGTCTCAGCAACAAGAAAAAAGTAACCAAGACACCTGCATATACATACATACATACATAACTATCCCTTTCTTCCTTTTCTCTTTAACGTCATCCCAGTTGCTCTTTACTTTTGAGCAATTTCCTTTCATTTGACAATGTTTATCATACCTCCTGATTTATATTCACACTTTCAGGTTCTTACACTAGTGATACAAAATGTTGCTCACTCATGCAGGTCTGATTTTTTTCACTTATGAGTATGGTCTCTAGTTGTGACCATTTACCTATAAAAGCCTCAAGTTTGTCTTTCTTTATAGCTGGGTAATATTCCATTATATAAAAATACCACAATGCTTTTATCCAGTCCTCAGTGGATGGACATCTGTGTTGCTGCCACGAGTTAGCTATTACAAATTGTGTTGCTTTAAACATGGGTAGCACATATTCATTATTTGTAATTTGTTTGTTGGGCCAAGGTTAAAACAGATCCCTACAGAAATCTCCACATCCTTAAGCACTTGTGGGAGAAAATATCAGTTGAAACTTTTATTATAAAGTCTTATTTAAAATAAATTTAAAATAATTAGATTCATGATAATGAAAAGGCGGTTTTTATACTGAACAAATGAAAAAATTCTTAAGTAATCACATATAATTAGAACACCTGGGAAGTTATTAGCGATTTCTCACTTTTCTTACCACTTGTTCTGTCACTAATATTCAAGACATTACCTGACTCTTAGCATTTGAACCATTAATTGAAAGGCTGACTAAACAAAATTATGAACAGAAAAGATTGAAAGAAATTTGATAATGTTCCAGAAACAGCAATGTAAGATGATTTATCTAAAATAGAAAACTAAAATTGAGTAGAATCATGAAATTTTAAAAAGTAAATTAAACCTACATTTGTTAATGTGAAGACAGAGTTAATGAACTGCAAAAAAGAATAGCAAAATTTATTCAAATACAGCATAGTAAAATAAAACCAATAGATGAAGAAAACATTGAAAAGTTTAAAAAGCAGGAATGAGAGGATTTATACAAGTATGTCTATAATAAAAAATAGCTATGAAGGGTGATATAATGTACTAGTAAATATTCTATAGTGTAATGGCCCAAGTATCCAGCTGCTTGCTAGACTAACCCCATGCTTGACCCCTGATTCACCTCAAACAGCTAAAGTCCACATATGGTAACATAATTATTGTTTAAAGGTTCCTTGTTCTTTCTCAGAAAGAATTTAAAGAGCATTGCCCATCCCTGCCAGAAACAGGACAATTACCCAACCATAACGTCCCTGCTGCACCTGTGTATTCATTGTGGTTTTTATCTTTATAAGCCCTGCATACAATGGGCTCAGGGCTCTCACTTCTCAGCCTTAAAACAGAGGCAGAAGTGGGGGCCATTGGGCTCAACTATTAAAAGCTCTACTAAATTGTAATTTGGCTGTTTGGGAGTTTATTTTTCACGGACCCGTCTCATTTGGGGGTTCATCCAGGATCCCTTCTGGGGTCTCTAGATTCCCAAACGTCTCTTTGAGACAATAACTCCTCAGGGGGAACACTGAGAGACATTCCTCAAGCTTTAAGGTGGGGATCTAATAAAATCATAAATGTATACACCAGTAGTGGATATGCTTTTGCAACTGTACATGTACATGGAGCTATTTATCAAGAAAGAGGACTCAACTATAGGGGGAAATAAAGTAAAAAATGCCCCCAAGATCCTAGATCTTCTAGCTGCTATCTGGCTCCCCAAAAGGTGGCCATCATACACCATCAGGGACATCAAAAAGAAGATTCCCCTGTTGCCAGAGAAAATGCCTTTGCTGACCAAATGGCAAGAGCTATTGCCCTAAAACCAGTGGGGACAATAGCTCCTCCCCGTGCTTCCTCCTCTGCTCTTGCCTCAGTTTTCATATTCAGATTCGGACTTGAGGCTAGCGCAACAGTTAAAGGCAAAACCTTCCCCACCAGAACACTTAAGGAACACCAAACTGGCAGAGCTTCTTTTGGGAACAATATTTTATTTCCAAACTGTCACAGCTGATGAAGGCCTCTGGCCTCAAATGCCTACAGTGCATCCGAGTGAACCCCAAGCAGGCACCCTAAGACTCGTGAGTCTGACAAGGAAGACTGTATCCCGGAGACCACTAAAAATTGGAATTTACTGAGATGGGATTAAAGAAAATAGGTACATTCGCTGCCAGAAAGAAGTGGGCAAGAGCTTTGATACCTTCTTCACTGGCTGGACAAAAGCTTTTCCTACCTGGACTGAGTCTGCTCTTATTGTGGCCAAAAAGCTTCTATATAAGATAGTGCCCAGATTTGGTCTGCCCTTATCTCTGGGGTCTGACAATGGCCTGGCTTTCATAGCTCAGGTGACCCAAAATCTAGCTACAGCTTTGAAGATTAATTGAAAGTTACATTGTGCCTACTGACCTCAAAGTTAGGGACAAGGAAAAAAAATAAACAGAACTATGAAGGAAACCATTACTAAAATGGCTTTTGAGTCTGGTGAAAACTGGGTGAGTTTCCTTCCTTTTGCTCTTCTGCACATGCAATGTACTCCCTTAATCCTGGGAATCACTCCCTTTGAGGCCTTGTATGGGCGACCCCCTCCCCTGTTTCCTTGTCTCCATTATGACTACCTGGCAGCTATGACTAACGGAGAACTTATTAAGTCCCTACAGGCCCTTCAGCCTTTTCTCCAGTCCACTCATCATCTTTTCAGAGAACATCAAGTGGTTCCTAAAAAGCCCAGCGACACCTTGGTGGCTCAGTCTGGAGCTTGAGCACACCAACAGCTGTCACAGTCACCAACAAGAGTCACTAGATTCACCATTCTCATGTTAAGACTGTTCCTGTGGAACCAAAAGACACAGCTAAGTGGACTATTACAAAAACCTGTTTTGACCCTCGGTGATCTACAAAAAAAGGCACTTGTGTTAAGACTAAAACTTATAATTTGTTAAAATCTCCCTATGCTAATATTTGTACCAATGTAATTGATATTGTAAACCAAACTTACTCCCCCAGCCTGCACCTAGAGGCCCCTCAAAGAGCCTGGTTTGCTTGTACTGCTGGCATAACACCATATATATTTCATCAAGTTGCTGTACAGAGACCCCCAGAACTGTGTGTCCCGTGTCACATTTTTCCCCAAGTGCTTCATTATTCTGGAAAGGGAAGTAGACAGCATTTGGCCCTGACCAGTTTGCTTAGAGTCAAGAGAGCGAACCCTGTCCTTATACCAGCATGACTGGGCATAGGCATGGCTGGATCAGCTGCAGTGGGGACAGCTGCTCTGGTTACTTCTGATCAAAATTATAAAGAACTAAGTCAACAGATAGACCAAGATTTAGCCACCTTAAAACAGTCAGTCAATAAGTTAGAGGAGTCTCTTAGGTCATTGGCTGAGATGGTTTTACAAAAAAAAAAGAGGTTTAGACCTACTTTTTCTAAAACAGGGTGATTATGTCTAGCCCTAGGAGAAATTTGTTGTTTCTATACCAACCATTCTGGAGTAATCAAAGTTTAAGCCAACTAAAAAAAGAGACTGCAAGAGAGAGCTAAATAGAGGAGACATAAACAAAACTGGTTCCAAAATTTGTTTTCGACCTCCCCATGGTTAACCACCCTCACAAGAGCTTTAGATGGACCACTAACGCTATTACTTATAGCGATTACAGCAATTGCATTATAAATTGCTTGCTAAGATATATTCAGGGCAGGATTCAATCTGTCAAACTGATGATACCACCAAACTGGGTATGAAAACCTCCCCAATGAGGATGTAGCTGATGAATCCATGATTTGATTCATTAACAAAAACCAATGGGGAATGTAATGGCCCAAGTACCCAGCTGCTTGCTAAACTGACTCCATGCTTGACCCTGATTCACCTCCAACAGCTAAAGTCCATGTACGGTAACATAATTATTGTTTAAAGGTTCCTTGTTCTTTCTCAGAAAGAATTCAAAGAGCATTGCCCGTCCCTGCCAGAAACAGGATATTTACCCAAGCATAACATCCCTGCTACACCTGTGTATTCATTGTGGTTTTTGTCTTTATAAGCCCCGCATACAATAGGCTCGGGGCTCTCACTTCTCAGCCTTAAGACAGAGGCACGAGTGGGGGCTGTTGGGCTCAACTATTAAAAGCGCTACTAAATCGTGATTTGGTTGTTTGGGAGTTTATTGTTCATGGACCCGTCTCAATAGAAAGGCTAAAACAAGATTTTCACATTTTTCTTAAGTAGAGATAGACGATACAGCTAGTCACTAAGCTTCTTATCAAGGAAAAGAGAAAAGAATAACACTAGGAAAAAAATTCTTTTTTCTTTTGTTGTACTGGGAATCAAACTCAGGATTTTGCACTTGCCAGGCAGGGTCTGTGCCGCTGAGCTGTATTCCCAGCCCCTGGGAAAAATTTTAAAACACAACCCACAGATTCTGAGAATACTACATGATAAACATTTTAATAGCTAAAACATAAAAACAAGCAACTTACAGAGTTTTGAACAAAGACCATAAAACATTGAAAACATAGAATTAAAAATGTATATATTAAGTAAACATATAAAATGAGTTCAACCATACAAGCTACCGTGTAAAAAGAAATTCAAAATTTATTTCAAAGTACAATTTTAGCAAAAAAAAATACAGTATGACAGATGAAAATTCTGGTACTAATGAAGGCACAACTATTTTCATTCACTGTTTCTGATAGAGTGAATTTATAATATTTTGAGAGAAATTTGTTAACATCTTATTAGGCTAAAAAGACACATGACTGCTAACTCAGCAGTTTCACTATTAGCTGAATGCCCCTTTCAGTCTGCAGCAAGAGTGGAAGACACCCAAGTCTGAAGGTTTTGTGGGTGATACTAAGAACAATGTTATAATGGAAACCCTGGGGACAAAGGTGAAGTCCTTAAAGGAAAAACTAGTGTATACAATGTTCCCTGCAAACAACTAAATATATAGCATGTGAATCTTGCTTTGTGATTATGTAAAAATAAAATTAGATTATAAAATATAGTCATGAATGGAAAATAGGATACAAATTAAGTATAAAGTTTTCATAATATAAAGTACATTGTTTTATATGTGATAAGAACATTTGACTTATATGTGAGTAAAAAGTTAAAACATTTGATTAAAGAAATGAGGTTAAATTCATGGCACTAACTGAATTATATTTGGAATAGGAACAAAAGGCTTATGCTCTTTAATAAATTTTAGCTGTCATTACTGCTTTTGAGGATTTCAAAAAGTAATAAAAATAATAGGTATTATTGTTATTTCTGAGCTTGAGAGTGATGTCTTAGAATAATTTATAATACATTCCTTTAACTTGCATTTCTAAAAAAAGGCAAATATAGATTTTAATGAAAATTCAATGTCTTAGTTAAATTCTTAAACTTGTTCTCTGTAGAAAATGAGGCAGATCAAGGTATTATTCAGGTCAAGGAATTATTTAACAGCATGAACTTGTGATTCTTTGGGTAACTCAAGTAAAAGTAACAAATAAACAATCACTCAATATATTTATTAAAGAAAATGAAGCTTGGAGGTGAATTTTCTACTTGACAATAGTGGCCTTTATAGATTTCCTCTATAAAAAGAATTTCACCAGCCACAAAGGAAAAAAAAAACCTGTTCATCCTTATGTCTTTGTGTTACAGACTTTAAAGCCTCTTAGTGTTCAACCATGAACACACACTTGTGTCATCCTGCTGAGATCTGCCAAGCAGCAAATCTGTGCAAAGCCCCCATGATAGCAGCAGTCATCCTGACCATTAAATGCAGCCCTCTGAGTTCCGGGACGGGTTAAAGGAAGGACGCACACTGCCAGTCATTAGTTCTGCTTATATGTGCAGCTCTTGAGATTTTAGTACTTGAAGCTAAACAGTATTTTTAGTAATAGAAAAGTAAAAGTAACTTAGCCTTGTAAAGGCTGTGAAGGCAGACTATCAAATCATTAAAAATAAATAGGCTACTTTGAAATAGCCAACTGAGAAAAAGTCTTAGGGAAGTAAAACTCTGTTATTATGTCCTACTTCCAAAGCGTGCAAGAATCACAGCTGAGAATAAGATAGCTGTGTGTCTTTTTGTCCTCTGCAAATGAAAGTATGATTTTAAGAATGAATGATTTATTGCAATATTTAATACATTCCTGAATTTAGATATGAATTCCTGATTGGTTGAATTCCAGTTGCGATTATGATTCTTTTCTGTGTCTGCACATGTAGCACTCATTTACTTTTGGTGGAATCACTGATTCATTGGATAAAAGTCTTGTATTATTTAGATGTTCCGGCATCAGTTAAAAAAACAGAAAGGTCAGAAGAGCTGCATGAATTTACCCAGATGCAAACTGTGAAAATCCATGGAAGAACTGTTGAAGTTTAAAAAGTTAGCTTTTACCTGTGATAATTTAACACACTACCATGTTCATAAGTCTAAATCAACAAAAGCTACAGAATCTGACTGGAAACCTTTTCTCTCCTAGCACTTTTTCAGCTACATCTAAAAGATGACTCAGCTACAAAAAGAGACGTGAAAGCAACCCTGAAATACAGATAGTCTTCATTTACTAAATTAATGAGTGTTCACTTAAGTGTGCTTGTTTCCCCCACTGAGGTCTTTCTCTCACAAACGGCAGTCTGTACTCTATGCGGGAGTGCGACAATTATCAGGATCAGCGAACAAGCTAGCCTCTCCATCAAAAACTTATTCTCCACTGAACACTCTGCTTTGAAGTGCTCACTTCCTTTCATTTTTCCTTTTGTCTCTTTGCCATTGTAATATATATATATTACAATCGGAAGGTGAAATGTATTTGCGTAGTTTGACAGCAATTACACCTTTACAATGCTTACCCTTCTTCCCCTTCAGGTCATAAAATACTGCGACAATCCAGAAAACTTTGCAAGGTTTAGTGACAGGCCTGACAGGAACCCTGAATATATATTTAAAGAAGGGTAAAATATATGTAAAAAGTCTCTTAGTTTTCTGATCTAGGTGACTGAGTGAAACAACTCGCCATTTTAAACTATTGAAGCCTGGACAATTTTAAAACTGGGAGACTGGGGTAAAGGAACAAAATTCCATTGTAAAAGTGCTTTCTGTTAGGTGACTCATAGACATCACAACAGAGCTTCCCGTACGCAGTGCAGCGTGGAGGCAGAAGCTGCTGCTGCGCCACTAAATATCCTAGGACTCTGTTTCCTGGCGCAGCGTTGTTTTGGCAGCCGTTCTAGCAGCTGCGGGAACTGCTGCTGTTTGTGCCTTCTCTCGTATAGTGCCCTGGGCTATGGGAGACTCTCACCTTAGACAGTTTTCCTGGGGTAAAGGCCACTGACAAACAATAGCCTACTTCCCTTTTATCCAACAAAAACAAACTCTACGTTTCAGTTTACACAGTCAGGCTAGAATTACAAACACTTGCTGGAATTTTTCTTCATTTCTTTCCCTAAAGCTCTTCGAGATTACGCGTAGGGGCATTCCCTTGCTAAGTCCTGTCCATGAGAATCTCTCTTTCAGGCTCTGCTGCAGGAAATCTAAGAGTCAAATTAATAGAAAAAAAAAAAAAACAACCAAAACAAGCTATAAGACAAACATACATCTGAAGATCAGAGCCGGTTGTGGTGGCAGATTCCTGCCATGGCTGAATTCTGGGAGTTGGGCCAGGAGGATTTCAAGTTTGACACACTCTGAGCAACTCATTGAGCCTTAGTATGATCTCCTCTGAATATTAAAGATAAATAACTAAAAAGGTAGTTTATTGCAAAGGTCCTGGGTGCAATATCCAGTACTCCAAAGAAGGAAAGGGGAGCGAGAAAGAATGAGAAGAGGGGAATTGAGGGATGGGGAGAGGAACAGGGAGAAGGCAGGAAGGAAGAGGCAGGCAGGAAGGACAAAAGAAAGGAAGCCAGCAAGCAAGCAAGGAAGGAAGGAAGGAAGGAGGGAGGGAGGGAGGAAGGAAAGAGAGAAGAAAGATGCTCCTTAAACCATTGGCAGAGTAGATCATGAATAGAGCATGAATGCAGACTAGGGAAATAAGATGTCATCCTCTGGCCTGGGAAAGTTCAACACTTGGAAGCATGATAAAAGAGGAAGAGCCAACACTAGCGACACAGCTGGGCTGTCTTGTGAGATAAAACAAGCAAGTAAGGATAATGCACCGAGAAGCTGGTGTGCTCAGATGTGTCAAATGCTGTGAAGAGATGAAATGAAACGCGGACCGAGAATTGATCACTGGAAAAACAGACATCCGAACAAGGCAAAGGTGTAAGCGTCTTACATAATCATAGCAAGAGCATCACTCTGAATATTTCACTTTGTAAGCAGTGGAGAATGATTTGGACACTTCACTAGGACAAGAGAGCCAGTGGCTCTAAAGAACTAGAGCAGAAAACACGATGACAAGAGCTTAAGACCGAATGTTGAAGAATTTATCTGAAAAGTTAGAGATTATACCAGAATTAAATTTATTTTATAAGAGTAAACATAAAAGTGTAATTTTTATGTATGTACTTACAACAATAAAATTCAAGGATATGTACATGTGAAAAGCTGTACTCTACCACATACAGGATGTGCAAAACAGAAATGAAATGATAAATCATTGCAGAAAAAAATAACAGTTAATAGAAAAATAAAGTAGTCACATGAAATGATAACTACAAAATAACATAAAAGTGGTATATAGTTTTACTCCATTGATTGTTAGCAAGGCTATAATAAGAGGTGCCTAGAATTGTATTTCATTATTTTAAAATTTTCTGACAATGTCGTTAACATCATATATTGGGACCAATAATTCCACACAGACTAACAATCTTGTTTTGTTTTGTTTTGTAAGAGAGGATCTTGCTGTGTAGTTCAGGCTGGCCTTAAACTCACTTCAATAGCCCAAACTGTCCCCTTGAATTCATGGTGATCCTCCTGTCTCAGCCTCCTGAGTCCTGGAACTACAATGTGAGCCACCACATCTGTCACTAATCAATCTTAAAGCATATAATATACTTTCTAAAATTTATACACCAAACTATTTTAAACAGTTTTACTGGAGAAATTTTTAAAGTAATGTAAAATTTTAGAGTGAAGTTTTACATAAATTTTGATATATTCTCAGAGTAACGCAGAAGTTATTCTTTTTTTAATACCTTCAAATTAATCATCATAGCAAAAATGACTACTTTTTGACACATACAAATTGTAGGTTTTGTATGCTGGCTTTGCCAGCTCTGGGATCCATGTGTCTTTGTTATGTGTAATTAAATAATTTGCAGTCTCTACTTACCCACATACTGTGTAGTTTCAACTAACATAACAGGAGCAAGAGTCTCCTGAATTGAAAACCAATCCTAGTGTCCCATTGTTCTGAAGTCTTGGGTGTCTTTGTAGATTATTGAAGGATGCACATATGTAATAGAGTTTATGTGCAGAGTGAAAAGAAAATGCCCATGGGAATAAAAATACCTGCAACGAGCAGCAAAGATTTGTGTAGAGTTAAATTTTGGAAGGAACAAAGGCTGCAACTGACAATCACACAAACAAGAACGGATCTTCTTCGTAAGAGAAAATGAGCAATGACACGCAGGCAGCTGATGAAAATGGGAACGGAGGAGCTCTTGAGCAGCCTGAGCTGAATGAAATGCGCACCGTTGTTTAGGGAGTCGCGAATACATTCAAGTTACGCCCCTGAAGACGCTACACAGCACGAGCAAAGTCAGGACTCACCAGTACAAAGCTGCAGAGTACGGAGATTTCAATCAGTGAACATGGAACACTTTTCTTTCTATGACCTCCTTCTTTAGCTTCTAAGAAGATGTACGTGATGCAGTGTTTGAGGTAGAATGGGTATTTTCTGTTTGTCTTGAGCTCTTGCATTGAGAATATATTTCTCTCACAATAAGTATACGGGTGAATTTTGTCAATCAGCTTTCATGGTCACTGAGGACAGAATTTTATGTGCTAATATATAATAAAAAGGTTAAAAATAATGTCTGAATGGATTTTAAAATGTACGTATTTCTCAGAATGTATACTGTGTGTATACATCATTTTAGAAGCCAGATAAATCTTTACCTTACCCTTGTGACACATTTTATATGCATTTCTGTTACACGTATTTAGTTTTATACACATAACATGCTATACATTGTTATATGTTGTTTTCTAAAAATATAAATGTTATCAAAATGGTAGAATTGTACATGACCTTTCTATTACTTTTCTAGAAAATTAATATTGCTATTATAGCACTAATATTTAGTTGCAAACATTTGAAATTTGCTCTTAATTATGGTCTTTGATTTCCATGACTACTTAGTACATTTTAACATAAATAATTAATGTTTTAACATAATATATACTTGTCATTTCCTCAGATAGGATGGGAACAAGTGAAAATAAAAAATATTTATGGGCAAAATTTTATTAACATTATATATTTTTAAGAAGTTAGATAAAAACTAAGGAACCTTTATTTCAAAGCATACTTTACTTTTGTTAAGCATAGTTGATTTAAGATCAAAGAAATGGCTTATCTGTGAGACATAAGAAGAATTCCACTGCTGATACTTACAGTCAACATTTTACCACAAGTTCAACTTGTCTAAATTGGGCAAAAATAGAACAAATATGCGTATATAGATTAGTAATACTGTGTTATATATAGTGTATATTATATACATATACAAAATTGTGTTAGTGTGGTTTTCCTCTTTGTAATGAAATACTTGGTATCACTATAAATAAATAAATTTGTTTATTACAGTTTTTGAGGCTAAAACTCCAAGAGTAGGGAACCCTGTTTGGTTCAGACTCATCTGAGACAGCATCAAAAAAAAAATACTTGGAGCAGATGTGGGAGGAAGAGATCATACCCGAGACAGGAAGCCAGAGAACTGTGTGGGTTCATTGTTGTCTTTTCTTAAAACACTCTGAGAACTAACTTAGGGACCCGTGACAACCACCTCACTTCTTCTGGAGGCAGAACCCACAATGTCACAAACTGTGTGAAATACCTCCCTATGCATCAAATGATGATTCAAAACTGGAAATAACAGACAATATTTCCACGGTAGCAGGAACAGTTCTGAATCTATATTCCTAAATAGAAAAAAGGTACAAAACATAGTGATGTATAACATTAAACCATCAATACAAATAAGTTGTGTGCAGTCAAAAAGACATTTCGCATTGTACAAGAACATAAAAGCAAAGGCTTGACACAAGCATTCACTTCGCCATGCAGCTTTGGCCCCATCAATTAAGATAAACAAATCCTACACATATGACTGAACTGTACCATCAGTAAGCAAATGCCTGACCAAAATATAGATATGGGTTCATGATAAAATAAAGCAGGAGGTTTTTAGCAACCCTGTTACTAAAGGAAAAATTTAAACTTACCCAAATGTCAATCAACAACAGAATGGAAATACAGGTGTCTTCACAAAGGAATTACACAACAGTAAGGATGAACAATTTTTGAATATGCAGTAGCAGTTTGCCTAATAAAAGGAACAACTTTAATTTAAAACTTGACAAATTTACCAGTGAAATTCATTTATCCATATAATAGAATAATGTTTGGAACTAAAAATAAAGGAAATAAGATTCATCCTAAAACATGGAACAACCTTAAAAATATACTAAGTGACAGAAGCCAGATAGAAAATCACATATCCAGGATACTATTCATGAGAAATACTTATATTGTCTAATTCCCAAATATGAAAATGAGGTTAGTAGTTGCTAAGCATTGGGAAGAAAAGGAAGTAATGAAAGGGGTACAACAAGTAATGTTTGTGTATTTTCTTTGTGAAGTGATGAAATAATCTAAAATTAAACAGTACAGAGATAGTGGCCCAACATTGCAAATACTAAAAACTTGCAGTTGAATGTGGGTGATTTTTATAGAAGGTAATTAGTCTCAGTAAAGCTATTATTTGAAGGAGTTTTGAAAAGTGCAGGAAACCAAGCAAATCATAAGGAGCCTATTTCAAAGTGCTATTATTCTAGTGACTATAGTGGTACAATTTATTCTTTTAATTACAACTGCTTGTATACACTATCATATTCAGATTCAGAGCTTATGCTTTTGTTATCATTTGTCATTAAATCAGTAACAAATATGTAGATTTTCATCAGAAAGTTGCATTGGCAACATTTTCCGTTATTGATCGCACATCGGAGAAATATGATTATATTAACATTAATTGTATAGCTCAGCCCTGTGGTGCAGGCCTGTAATCCCAGCACTCTGGAGGAAGAAGCGGGAGGATTGCTGAGCTCAAGGTGAGCCTGAACTGCACAGGAAGTGCTTGTTTCCAAACAACGTAGCAAAAGTAACCATAATCATCATCATAATATCTCACACAATATCTGTTGATATAATTTTCGGCCACAATTTGCATATTTTTATTGTTTCCAAATATTCTCATTCTCACTAGGGAGTTCTTAGCCGAGAACTTCCTCAAATCATTGAATTCATTTGAATAATAAGAGTATAGTATTTTACTTTTCCTCTGCTACCTAAAAAAGTACCAAGAGATTTGTTCCCCTCAGTTGAAAGGTGTTTTAATGACTGACATCTTGTTTACACTTTGCCTTCCCTGAGGCAATTAAGCAATATGCAAAGATAAAAGAAATTGTTCCTAGGCAGGGAGAGAGTAACCTGAGAGTTCGCTTTGTTTCTTTTTTCTTTTCCTTTTTCTTAATAAACAAGCCTTAGCAAAATTTCAAAGGAAAAATTTGTAATTTTTTAAACACTTTTCAAATCCTTGAAACTTCTATAAACACTTTCAATTTCTCTAAACTAAATTCCACCCAAATTATAGTCATCTGCATAATAAGTACTTAAGAATACAGTATCCTTGAAGTCTGTCAAGTTGATCTCTAAAAAGCTTTGTGGCTCCTCTTAGACCCTGCCATTACTGTCCATCAACTAACCTTTTTGTTTTTCATTTACTCACCTTGTTTTGGTGAAAAAAAAGTTTAGGTGAAAGTGTGAGGTTTAAATGGTAAATAATTAAAAAGTAAGCTGCCAACCCGTAACAGCAGCACATTATATTGTCAAGATTTTAAGAACAAATCAATTGTTTCTCTAGCAAAATATATCAACAGCTGTTACAATCAGAGCTAAGGTATTCTATTTAAAGAAAATTGCACAAGAAAAGTATTTTGGGCCATTCTAGCTAATAAAAGAGAGGATAAAATGATAACGCATATTTCATGACAGTGTTGTCAAAGAAATGCTTTCAGAATAAGGGTATGCATTATAACATTTTATAAGCTTATAAACCAGTTTGCTCTATCTTTCTGAGATGTAAATGATAGAGATTTATGAGCAGTAACTAACATCCTCTCTTAATTCAGTGTATAAGCATGCTTTCAGGCTTCTCTACTTAAAAGCTTCAGTCATAGAAATGTGACTCATGTGTTGTGTTTTCAAGAAGCTTTCAAAATGAGACTTTCTGTCCCTTTATTCGCTAATTACAAGTGAAACAGTCTTGCTTTGTAATTAACACTATAAGGAAATGCCAAGTTTTTGGCAGTTTCTTACAGCTGCAGGTGTTTATCAATTGTGTCTACTTACATACGCATAGGTCAGATATAGAAATTCATTAATGTAATTTCATTTCCTAGACTGCATGATCTTAGGTTTCATTTCTATAATTTTTAACATAATCAAAGCTTTTCAGAGATCATTATAATTTTGATTTTCCATAGTGGTGAACAGGAAAGCTCCACATAAGTCCACTGATAAAATGTAATTATAATTATTGAATAATCTTGGCTTTTTTTATTACAAAAGATTTGAAGATTAAGATTTTAAACCTATGGGTTTGGTTACCAAACCTTTTATCTGAATAAAATTTATAAAACCAGAAGAGAATTCAGCATTACTTGCAAAAAATTATAGTTTTTAAATACATTTTAAATTTGAATAAATCCTCCTTTATGCATAAGTATAATTTAACAACATGCTATTAAATAACTCAGTCACTTTTGCTTATAGCTGTAACTTGGGCTTTTAATTTTTTTTACAAAAATGTAACTATTATTAAAAAATTACTTCCTTAGAATAAAAGAACAGCAAAATAAATTGTTTTGGTAATTTAATGTTAAATGTCTTTTTAAATGTTTCCTTGGTTAATATTAAGCAATGATTTTTAAAACAGAAAAATGTAAAATAGTATTATATAAAGTATCTCTATTATTTAAGTGCACTTACTGTAGATTTCCAAGCTAGCACATATGCATAACTGCTTTAGATATTAAGACAGATTAAAACCATTAGAACTCAGAAAGTAGTCAACACATTAAACTGAAAATCTTGTCTTCTGGCTTAAACTACATTTTTCATCTTCATTATATATGTTTGAATGCATGTCATTGTGAATTAGTTCACTAAGAATTAATCAAAGGAAAATAAATTATCATGAACCAAATCTAAAACTGGGATGAAAAGTATGATTTCTCAAACTTAGGAAAAATAATTGTGTATGATTTCATGCTTATCTTCATACATTTCTAATTTTAACGCAACTTTGGGAAAATAAGGCAAACATCCTTTTGGTACTAGTGGACAAAACTTATTAACCCCCCTTAATTACGGTGTTTTTCAGGTTTACTCTTCAGAAAGGAGCCATTTCTCTACTGGCATTATAAAAACAGTTTTTTTTAATCGTTGATATACTTGTGTTTCTTATTTGATTTCAAATTTAAAAAGCAGTCTATAATCATCAAAATTTTCAAATGCTTAGAAAGAAGCAAAGGCAGGAACTCCAAACTCACTGAGACCATGTAACTCTGCTCACTTATATTAGGCATATCCTGCCAAGTGCTTTCTTGAAATAACCTATTTTTCATCTAACGTGCTTTATGTTTCATATTATTTGCTTATCAATCATATAAATCTTAATTATCAAGTGCCTGTTAAGTACAAAATACATGGTAGCTAACACAAGTTCTAACAGTAAACATACACTCTATATATCAACAAAATCTTTACCTTGTAAAGAAAATAATAGTAAATAAATGTGACAATTGTCCTCACAGATCAATTGCCACGATAAATCTAGGTATGGAATAAGAAAAATTGCGTGGTAAATTATTGATGTACAGTGTCCTCTGAATTTGAGATTGGGAACTTCACATTAACTTAAAAATCAATATTGAAAACTAACCTCTTGAGTGAATTACTTTTGCGTACAAAAGTAAATTATTTACGTTCAAAGAAAGAGACCTATATTTTGTACCCTAGTGTCTGGTTTTTACAATAAAACATTGCTCTAAAGTGCGTCTGTATAAACGTAGGAGCTTTATATATGGCGTATTAAGTAAATTTGAGCTTTCATCCGGTTTTTCTGTAGCAAACACTGAACAGGATGTTTCCAGAGATTTTCAAAATGTTTATAAACAATATATTAGCTCAGCACCGTAGAGAAAGAAACCAGGAAGCAATAAATCCTTGCCTTTAAAAATATGCACACTATTTACTTTGCCTGCTTTTTTGCAAATTTCAGTTTAAATTTATAGCTTTTTCAATGGAGGACAGGGAGCGGTTACACTCCGAGGCTCTGTGATAGGTAACTGGAAATGTGTTGACAAGTAAGAGCGAAGTCCGCGGGGGAGAAGGCCTGGCCTTGGCGTTTGCCTTCGGAATGCACGTGCACAGAATTTGTAAGGAGCTGTCCAGACCTGTCCTACCGTGTTCCCAGGGATAACGTATAACTCTGGCATGATCAGGTGATTTCACTGGATGTTTGACTAAAACTTGAATTAAAAATGGAAAATAGCCCTCCCAAGATGTTTAATAAGTAAGTCACTAGCAAAATAAACCTCAAGAGGTATTACTATCGCCTATTAAAAAGCTAATTAAAAATTTAAATGTAAAATATTGCTATGGTGACAGAATAACTTGATCTTTGATGTCCTGCTGATGGAAAGGGCAAAATTCAGTGTCCATGTAGGAAGAAGATTGAATGACTTTTATAAAATTCAAATCACTTTATCATAGCAATTGTACCTGCAAAAGCACTCACTGTGAGGTTAGGAAAATATTCACAGAAAAATGTATCTGGTGATTTTTAAAGCAGCATCATGCATAATAATCCCAAACAAAAAAAAAAAGAAAAGAAAACTCAGGTGTCTTGACATGGGTGAATGGCTAATGAAGGAGATTCTTCATTTACACACATAAATTGCAACGTTATAAACATCATGCCACAAAGTATCTCCTAAATTTCGTTTTTAATATTTTCAACTTTTAAAGGTTACATTTTTGTCTGTGACCCCTTTCTCATATTTTGAAATCACATAACAAATGTGATTAGTATTTATTTAGGTTTTTCTCTTTCCATACAGATGTAGAGGCTTAATATTATTTTTTTAAGAAGTTAATCTTTTCTTTACTGAATTGCTTTTGCACCCTTGCAAGATAAACTGACCATTTTGTGAGTGTTGGTTTTTGGACACTGTATTGCATATCTAGTAGATCCTTCTGGGTATTTTTCCCCATGTTACCCAGATCACTGTAGTCTGAATATCATACAGTCTTTCAATTTTGTTTTCCTCTTATGAAACTATTTTTGCTGTTCTGTCTTTTTTTACTTTCATTTTTTGCTTGTTTTGATGTGTGTGTGTGTGTGTGTGTGTGTAATGCTATAGACTAAATGCAGGCCCTCACGCGTGCTAGGCAACTGCTCCGCTTCCCAGCTACTTCCCCTTCCTCTGCTTTACACTGACTCTGCCTCACTAAATCACTCAAGCTGGACCCCAGCTTCCATGGTGCTTTAGCCTCCTGATAAGTGGGATTATAGATGTGACTACTGTGTCCAGCTCTTTACCGTTTATGTAAATTCCACAACTAACTTTTCACAATTAATGTTTACAAATCAGCTGCTATTTCTATATTGACTTGGTATCTTGCTTTGCTAAACTCCTTATGTTTTATATTTGATAACTGCTATTGTGTTTGGGAAATTTTACATAGATGATATTCAGTTTATGACATGGACAATCAAGGTGTCATTCATTGTTGAAACTTTTCTTTTTCCCTTCAATCCATACTTTCCCCTTATTTAATGAACTAATACCTTTGCTGTAGTGATCAATGAGGGTTGTGTGATAGATAACTTTGCTTTTTATTGAAATGTTTTTCTTAGTACGTGTTTGCAGTAAAATAATGATCACAATTTTTGTGAAGAGATGGTACTGTAAGACCTCTCAATTCCTTCTTTCTTTCTTTCTTTTTTTTTTTTTTTTTTTTTTTTTTTTTTTTTTTGTCTTTTGAAACAGAGTCTCACTATGTAGTCTGGTATGGCCTTGAACTCATAATGATCTTTCTGACTTGCCTCCAGAGTGCTAGGATTACTGGCATGTGCCACCGTACTGGGCTAAGATCTCAATTCTCTCTCTCTCTCTCCCTCTCCCTCTCCCCCCTTTCTCTCTCTGTTTCTCTCTATATGTCTCTGTCTCACTCTCTTAGTTCGTCTGTTTGCTGAGTTTTCATCCACCACCCTTCCTCTCCCTCCCTGGTCCTTCCAACCACATCTCCTTCTCATAACTTTGTCTTGTTCCTTAGTTTTCAGAAAGATTTTTCAAGCTTTTGTCACCTAATAGTATCAGTTAAGGAACGTATATTACATTTTGACTTTGCTTAGTGGTGTCAAGATCAGAGCCTCGCCAGTGTTTTCCTAAATCTATTGAAATTATTTAATTATTCTGAATTCTGTTAACATGATGAATACCACTAACTTCTAAACAGCTAAGGAGGCTTCAGTCCTTATCACTGCTGTACGTGATTTTCTTATAGTTGAGTACATCTCCTTTGAATTGATCTGTTATTTTGTAGTTAATAAGTTCTACAACAATATCTATGAATGATCCTGTTTTGTGATTTAATTTAGTTTTAAACTGGTGATATGAGTTAAGACTGACATCATAAAAGAAACGAAAAAATATTGCTCTTTCTTATTTTTAAAAATATTTTAAAACTGTATTTGTAGCACTTAACAGTGAAACCATATGGGCACAATGTTTAATTTGCTAGACAATCTTGAATAATGTTTTTCTTACAAAATTTTACTGGTCAGCTTTTTATCATTGTAATAAAATACCTGAGGAAATCATTTTAAGGAGGAATAATCTATTTTGGCTCCTGGTTTCAGTACATGTCCACTTGGCTCTGCTGATTTTGGTTCCATGGTGGAGCAGATAATCATGACGGGGCCATGTGAGGGACAAAGGAGATGCACATCACTGGTAGGAGGAAGAGAGCTGAGAGGGTGCCTGACAGGCTTCTTCCCTCAGCAACTTTTGATTCAGCCATGCTACCATCAGCTTACCATTCTGCATATGAATTATCTCTGGAAACATCCTCATAGACACATCCAGAAATTTCTTTCACTAATGTCCTAGTTGTTTCTCAATCCAATCAAATTGACATACAAGGTTGACATACAACCATTATTATGGTCTATAACTAGAGATGATCCCCTTAAAACAGTGATGGTGAGTCTTTCAGAGCTTTCAATGACACAAAGAGCCCACTGGGTCTTTCTCTGCGATCTCCACCACTGCCCTAGCGCCTCAGGCATTCATGGGTAGAACTTTAGGGAGGTGATTGGATCATGGGTGTGTGATACTGGGTTAGTTCACTGACTGGTGTAACACAGTTGCAGATGTGGATGATGGATTTACTGAAGAGGGAAGGCCCACTCTGGCTGTGGGTGACCACAACCAATAGGCTTATAGCCTGGAGGGAATAAAAAGGGAAAGTGAAAAATATTTTGCTGCCTACCCGGTATTCCATGAACCATTTCTTCTCTGCCATGGCCCTGTGTCGTCCTGCCCTTCCTTGGAGCCAGGTGACTATGAACTAAAACCTCTACAAATTGTGGGTTAAAATAAACATTTCCTGTTTTAACTCATGCTCATTTCTCTCAATACTTGGTGATAAGAGTAAACTCAGATCCAAAACTTCAGACTGCTTATTATTTCAGCCTTGGTATATATTCCTACAATTCATGCAAGCCTTATCCATAGTACTGGGAGTATTATTGAATATTTTGTCCCAACAATGACAAAGTAACTAACACAAACAATAATAGATTTTGGATTATTACAGAAGATATTTCTACCTAAGTATGTTTTGTTACCTTGTGACTTTAATAAAAGATTTGCCTCATTTCCTCCAAGTTATCAAATTTACAGTCCAGAAGTTTTTCATAATATTAATCTATCATATTTAACGCATTTTTGTTTAGTCAGAATATTCATTTTCATTCCTGACAGGAGGATTTTATATGTGGGGTATATGTGTGGTAAATTTTGCTATAGCTCCACCACTTTTTTCAAAGAATGAGGTTTTTTTCACTACTTTTTTCTTTTCTTTTCTTTTTTGGTTCATACTCAATTTAAGGGGTTTCTCCTGCTTTCATATTTTTCTTTCTTGCCTCTGGATTTGGGATTACTTTATATTTTATTAAATATTTTCCCATAAATTATAATTAGTTCATTTATTTGGAACTACACTGTATTCTAAAAATTTCCATGTTACGTATTTCTGCTTTAGCTGATTTCCCAACTGTAGATATGTTGCATTTTTATAAAGATATTTTGTTATTTCACCTGAAACTTCTCATATGACTCATGGGTTGTTGAGAATTGTTTTAATTTAATATTTGCAAATTATTCATATAGCTATCTGTTATGAATTGTTACACATGAAATGAACATTCTCATTTCCTATTATTTAAAATTGGAGCGCAGGATACAACTAAGAAAAACCTATAAACTGTGTCATGGTTGATACATTGTATCAACTTGGGGAGTCTAAATGTTTGGCTAAGTGACTCAGCAGGGAGCCAGGGTGCTTACTTTGTTTTCATTCCGAGCCTGTGCAAGAGGAGGGCCTGGGGATGATGTGAGCACTACACCCTTAGGTGGAGGGTGCCTGCTGACAATATAAAAGAGGGAAAGACGCTTGCTGCCGCTGCCTCTGCTCTTGTTACTTTGCTGTCTTTCACTGCCATGATGTTTGCCCTCTGCCATTTGCCACTCTGCCTCGGAGCCAGCCAAGTATGGACTGAAACCTCCACAAACTGTAAACTAAATAAACCTTTCCTTCCTTCATCTTGGGCATGGAGTAATTTGTCTCAGCAACAAAAGAAAAGTAACCAAGACAGACTAGATTCTAATAATTAAGGAGATTGGGATGAGTGATTAGATAACTCTGACAGTGAAGAGTTCTATAAGTTCTTGTGGCAAAGTGGAGGTCAGTTACACAGGAACAGCAATGACACACTATTTCTTTATTGGTATTTGTGACTTTAGTAACACTCCCTGTATTACTGATAAGTCTTGCACAGATTGAGGGAAAATACACTCAAGGAAGAAAAAGCAAATAGTCTGCTCTTTTGGCTTGTGAGTCTACTCTCATCACCAGGCATTGAGAGGAGTGAGCACCCTCCCCCACCAGTGTCAGGGTGCATCATTAGACAAGGGCACTAAGAAATGGTACTGGGTCCTGTCAGAGGATATTATCTGCAGAACGTTATTTATAGAGGAACATATGACAGACACTTCAAAAGGAACTAACTTCCAATCAGTAGACTGTCAAAGACTCATGCATTAATAATTTGATTTTCAGAAAACATAGAAGTAGCATCATATTTTACACCAAGTTTGCTAAAAGTAGGCCTCTACACTTGGAGTTGTGCTCCACTACGCTTCACTGATGAACTTCAAAAACAATTATGCAGATCTAAACAATATAGACTTGAATCAGATTGCATTTATATTCGTAATTATAATCACATTTGAATCAGTAAAACAAAAATGTTGTGTTTACCCATTTCGATATTACCATTCTCCTAAGTTTTATCTGTTTGTAGTTCTCAATAGCCACATTTCACCCTGTCATCAATACGATTGCTAACATGGGTAAAAAGAAGATGTAAAACACAAAATAATTTGTTTCTGTATATCCTAAAACTAAAACATGCTAAATATGTTAATCTTAAAGAATAAAGCACACTCATAAAAAAAGACTTTGGTTGGAAGTCCCTATTTCAAAAATATTTGTCTTAATTACTTTTCTTGTTGCTGAGACAAATTACCCAACCCTGAAAGTTAAAGCTGGAGAGTCTATTTCAGCTCAGTTTGCAGAGGTTTCAGTTCTGTCAGCTGGGTCCAGGGTATGGTGGCACCGCACAGGGGCATTGCAGGGGAGAAGGAGTCCATGGCACAGCAGGGCAGCCAGAAGGCAGCCGGAAATGAATCAGCAAGCAGCAAGCAGGAAATAGCAAGCAATTAGCAGTGAGAACAGCAGCATTCTTTCTGTCCTTTATACTCTATTGAGGCTGCAAGTAGCACTCTCACCCCGGGTGGGTACCCTTAATCCTACCACTGTACTTCAGATCAATCCCAACATCAGACATTTAATCCCAGCATCACACACCCTAGATTCAGCTACCACTGAAAAGCTCCACTTATGACTGCATGAGGCTCTGGGGAATGACTGGACACAAACCCTAAAAATGTGACATCAAATTATCATACATTTCCTTTTGCGTTTTATCTATGTCTTCCTTATTGTCTTTGTCTTTCATTTTTTCTCTTCTTAAGAAAGTAAAAACATCTGTCATTAAAGTGTGATGGATTCAGAAACCCCACTGATCATCACAGTATATTTTTAATGTAAAAACAAGTAAGACAAAACAAAATCAAAAGGCTCTAACCACATGACAAAAAAGCAGATGCACTTTTGGATAATATTTCCTAATTTGAACTCCGCTGTAACTTAACTGTACTATAACTTGTATAATAGCAGCCTTTGGTTTTACCTAACATATTGTTTTTCTCATTCACAAATGACTATTCAGGCCTTAGCATATAGCAGTCTGCTATCAGAAAGTAAATCTTGGGACAAAACACAAAATATGCCTCCTTTTTGGAATTTAAACTCTATATAAACATAATAGCAAGTAAACAGCAAGTCCATAAGCACTCAAAATAATTTTGTAAAAAATTCAAAATGTTTTTTGAGAATTACAAATATTATGAAGCCCATGGAACTGGATCACATATAGAGGCTGGTGGAATTGTGTTGTTTTAGTGAATAATTCAAGTCTTTTGGGGGAAAGTGACAAGCGAAACTTGACTGGATAAGTAGTACCCAATCATGATGTCATCTGAAAAGAAATATACAGGGCAGAAAAAATTCATGGAAATGAAGAAAATACATTTAATCTAATAGGAAGTGTTCTGGCAAAATATAATGAATGTTTAAATTTTAAAACAATATTACAGAAAAAATGTATCACTCAAACTAATCTTCCTGTCTTTGAACTAATGTATCCATCATTACAAACACTTCATGAAGTAAGCCAAGTTCTCTTTTCTAAGTGTCTTTGGTTGTATTCTTACTTGGCAGGAGCATCGACTGTATTTCACCAAATCTCTCAGAGTCCCAGGAAAGAGGACTTCCAGCACGGCTTCAGCATGCAGCAAGAATAATGCAGTAGGTATGTTTGAATCATCGCAGAATATGTTGAGGGGGTTTAACAGCAAAGTGTCTTTTATGGTAGCAGTTAGTTTTTAGATGTAACATTCACCGTGGCTCCCAGCTACACCTAACATAGAGCCATCCAACATACAGAGGACAGGGTGAGAAATCAAGAAAACTGATAGCAACTGAGTTGAGGAAGGCAGTCAGCCAGGGAGAACTCGTGGAAGAAAGTGAATCAATAAAATCGTACAAATGAAGGGCAGAAACATTTTTCTTTTACATATTATTTTTAAAATAGCCTGTATACCTAAATCATAACTGAAATGAAATTAAATTCTTCTGTGATTTGGGAGACCTGGTCATCTTCCATAACCATTCTTGATTAATAACTGCTTTGATTTTTAGGAAATAATCTGACTCAGAAGCCAATAGTATTTAAATACTTACATTGATTAAAAATTTGGACAGATAGTGACATGTTTTCCAGAATCTTCAAAAATACCTAAGTTCGATTTTTCTGAAAAGAATGGCTTAGTGACATCAGTGTAGGACAAACAATTGCTTTTTAGAGTAATATTTATACTTCTATGATATTCAGATATTTGGATTTGACCTTTCTAGACAGGGATCTCAATAACTCAGGTTGATTACACCTGTGATATATAATTGGAAAGTAACAGCCTGCTGTTCTTTATGGTATATCAGATCTATCCTGCATGGCCAATTAGTGTACGTCAATAATTACGGTACTTTTCAGAAGAGAAGACTTACGTGGGATTTATAAATTATGACTTAATTAGTCATCAACAAAGAGCAATGATAACAGAGAAAGTGAAAATGAGGCATGATGAATTTGATGAGCCCTTGCACACCACCAAGTAGCCTTAGCCGTGCAGTCAGGGAAACCATGTCCGTACTCTCTGAATCTGCCTTCTCATCATTTGTGCCAAATACGTTCTTCATAAATGAAATCCATAAATGCATCAAACAGCATCATATAATACTAGTTTTCTATTTCATAGTCGTAAGTGCAATAAAAGGTAATAAACCTAATACTTCATTAAGACAGTCTATCCTGTACAAAAAAATAACTATGATGAAATTTAATACATAGCACCATCTAGTGAGCGTTGAGTGAACTGTGTATTACGTTGAATGTGTTGCAGAGCACTACTACCCATTAGAGAGGAATTTGTTGAAGGAATTACCCATTTAAATTTCTTCCAGAAATTTCCCAAGTAATAAATAATTCTTTTAAAAATAATAATAATTGTATAAGTGTGCACGCCAAAATATATAGATGAATAAATATCTGTATAGATATATTCCACAGTTTTAAAAGTTATCATTTTATATTAACATAGGAGGATAAAATCTGGAAGACATTCTCTTTTTATGAAATAACATATGAAATTATAGAGACGGGCTTATTGTGTGTACATTATTTATTCACAGTATCAGCACATGAAGGTAAAATGATACGTGTGAGGACAAAGGTGCAGGAGAGGGACCTACGCTTCCACAAACGTGCGCCAAAGGATTTTCTAAAGATTTCTCTAGGGCTGGGGATATAGCTCAGTGGAATAAGCGCTTGCCTAGCAAGCGCAGGGTCCTGAGTTCGATCCCCAGTACTGCAAAAAAAAAGATTTCTCTATTGTGTTCATATCAATGTATAAGTTTTGATGCAGTAAAACCTGACCAGTTGTGAAATATGCTGCAAAATGTTTCATATTTCAGTCAATAAAGTACACTTTTATTACATGTTAAATATGAAACTATATTAAAATAAAATATGAAGAATAGTTGAATACCTCTTATATTGATTTCTCTTAGTTGTTATATAGAGTTCATCCATGTATAAAGCTTTCTGCAGAATTATTTTTACCAGGAAACAGATTTAATGCAAGATATGTAAATACATAAGAATTTACCAAACTGGTTTACAGTAGCCACCCAGAGAATCAAGTGTGAAAGAATGCAAAAGTTTTACCTGCCCACTGGATATCTGAAGGGTCCACTGGAATCCCTGTGACTGTATTAGGATACAAAAGGGTCTGCAATGGAACGCTGAAGGGTCTGTGCTGGAAGCCAGGAGATGAGGTCCAAGGTGAACGTGAAGACTAGAGTTTCACCAAAGAAACAGAAGCCTCAGCATTCCTTCGATTTCCCTTTCGTACTATTCTGGTAACACTCCACTCTCAGGCGGGTCTTCCACAACCAGAACTATGCTGAGCCAATTTAGTTGGGTGTTTCTTTCTCAAACTGACACAATCAACTAAGTAACCTCTAACCAGGCCTCATCTCCTAGCAGCAAATCAGGTATAGTACCTCCACAGTCTAATCATCTCCCACAAACCCTGCTTATGGGCATCTGAGAGTTTTGGGAAATCTCAATCTGAACCACAACATCACTGAATATTTTCTTTGTGTTTCTGCCACCTAAGTTACATCTTTAATTCTCCAGCATAAGTAGGCTATGAGAATTAATAAAAATAAGCAGAAAATGAAAGCGTTTTTCCCATTGTAGATTTCAAATTCAGTTTTTCACTGTATGAATTTGTAAGGTGGCAATGGACCATTAGTGAGAGGTCCTGCTACTATCTGAAGACCCATGGTCATACTGCAGAATCTGGCTAAAAAGAGAACTTTTCAGAAACTTAATTCTGTCCCACATTATGATAGCATAAGCCATGCAATCGTGAAACAAGGAAATACTGTAAAAATGTAATATCACTTTACATGTGACGTGCTCTGTTGAATGTCATACTAAGTAGCAGGTGTCACCACCTCCTAAGACAAGAATTCTGCATTATGTACAATACATCAGGATTTTTGCCTAGTAATCCATTTTGGAAACACCACATAACTCAACAATGGAACATAATAATTTTTCATCTTAAAATTCTTGTTCCTTGAATTTTTGTAGGTAACATATATGTATTTCATGTAAAAATGAAAAAGTTGCAGCTTTGGCTCAAATTTGAATATGGTTCCATTCTGTATTCACTGAAACAAATGCGTGAGAATGAAGGCTCAATAAAAATCGGCCTCTGAGAGAAAAAGGGCGGGGTGCTGGCTAACAGAAGGGAATTGGGTCCATGTTGTTATAATTCAACTAAATGGAATTAATTGCTGTGCAAGCGTTGTGCAGAACTGTGAAAAATAGTTTACTTAAAAGGTGCTTCTTAATTGTGAATGTGCATTAGAATTGCTTAGAAAGCTTTTTTTTTAAAAGTGATGTCCAAGTTTCAATCCAAGCGTAAAACCCCCTATAAAATTGGATCAACAATCAAAATTAATACTTTTCAGCCACTTATTACATGGAAAGCGCTGAGATCTAGTGATTTAGGATATTGTGAGCATTACAAATCTATCACTCCATCTGAATATAGATCAGAGAAGTGCCAGGAAATACGTAATATGCCATGTCTGAAGAAGGGTGCCTGTGTCTAGTGAGAAATGCCAGTTTGGTAGCTTGAATTTGTTTAATTTTTCATATCCATTAATATTTGTTTTATATAGTTGGTCAGCTAGTATTTGGTGTAGATATATTTAGATTTCTATTTCTTCCTCTTGGAGTTTTCCTTTAACAGGTATGTAGTGACCTTTTTGTTTCTTGATCAATCTTGATTTGAAGTTCACTTTGTTTGCAAATAGAATAGCTAGTCCTGCTATATTTGGGGGTTCCTTTCATATGAAGAATTTCCATCCTTTGGCTTACAGGCTATGAATTTCTTTGAGTTAAATTTGTTTGTATATGCAGCACATTTTTTGGTTTTGTTTCTTGATCCATTATGCCATTTTGTTTCTTTTGATTGGTGAATTGAGATCATTTACATTTATGTATATAGCTGACATATATTGGTTTATTCTTATCACATTATTTGCCTGTTGTTGGTTCCTCATGTTTTCCTCTGTTTTTTTGTTTGCCCTGCCTGGTGGTTTCTTTCTATTGGTGATCTTGGGATTGTAGTCTGCGTCATCTCTTTCTAAAATATGCTAAAGAACATTTTGAAGAGCTGGTCTGCTTGTTAGGAATTTCTTCAAATATTCTTTTTCATGGGAGTATCTTTTTTCCAAATTGATTTTGGGAAATAGTTTTGCAGAGTATATCAATCTAGGTTGGAGATTATTTTCTTTCAGGACTTGAAATTCTTCACCCTAAGCTCTCCTTGACTGAAGGGTTTGTGTTTAGAAGTGTGATGTGTTTCAGATGGGTTCCCCTTTATAGGAAAGGATGCTTCTTTTCTCTAATGAGTTTTAATATTTTGTTCTTGTGGTGAATTTCTTGAATCTTGATTATTACACACTTTGGTTTATATTTATTTTCCTCATGGCTAATTAATACTCTAAACTCCTCTCTTATCTGTAAGTTCCTTTTCCATGCTTAGAAAGTTTTCTTTTAGTTTTTCTGTGAAAAGGTTTTTGGGGTTATTTGTGCTATCTCCTACAGTTTCATTGACTCCAATCAATCTTATATTGTTCTTTGTATTGTCTTGCAGCTGTGGTACTGATTTTTCTTGGTCCCTTGCTATTTTTAAGAAATCTTTCCTTTCAGGATCACTACCTGCAATCATTTCTTGTAATCCTATATTCTACAACTGGTAGCATATCCTTACCTTAGTTCATTCAGCTGTATATTCTTTTAATGGAATTTTTAATCTCCTGGATATCTGTTTTAATGTATTTTATGGATTCCATTTCTTTCCTACATTGGACATCTATGGTTGCCATAATTTTCTGAGGTCCTCAAATTTTATTTCAAATTTCAATTTTTATTCACAATTGTTTTCTTTGCCTAGTCTAGATTCACTGACCGAGTCTTTCATTTCAATCATCATCTCTTTCTTTTACCTGAGAGATTATTTCTGATCTGATTTTCTCTAAAGCCTCATTCATATTTTTTTTCCTACCTGCTTTGATTTCAGAAAATTGAGATGGGTATTTTCTGATTTTCTCTATCTTATTATTCCCTCTACTTGTTCTGGGTGTGTTAGAGATCTGGGGTTGCATTTTGCTGATGTATCTTGTCATTAACTATTGTAATTTTTTTCTATCTGGATGCTTGTACATTTCTTAGAGCACCACTATATCAAGGCTATATAACTAGCATCAAGGGTTCCCTATTCCTGAAAGTGTCTTCTAGGTAGAACTAGCGTTTGACTCTGTGGCTGTCTCCAGATCTTACCTTCCAAATTTGTTAAGGTTAAGAAGTTGCTATGTATTTAGCTAGCACCAGTTCTTTGGAAGTGGAATATAGTGATGATTGTGATCCCAGACAATCACAGTGTTGTCATAAAAGGGAGAACAAGTGATCACAACAGGTTAGACACCCTGGCTAAATTAATATAATTAGCAATACCAATAGCATGAAGCACAGCCTAGGCTCTGATAAATCACAGTAACTATTAATTTAGTGACTTTTACCATGGGAGAAGTTCTACAGTTATGTAACAAAATTCAACACTAATCAGGAACTTACCTACAGAGAGCGGGTAATTTAAGAGGGATAAGGTATATAACAGAGGGATAAGTAAAGATAAATATAGTAAACTAGAAGAAGCAAGGCTAAAGGACAATGGATTGTAAGGGATGGCGACTTTTAGCATATCATTTTAAGATAGAATAATTCTACTGTTAATGCAAGCTTCAAAATGTGTCTTGGGAAACATCCCGGAGGGGTTGTAAAGAGTTAACTTTGCAGCCCTGACTTTGCCCGAGTTGTTTCACCCCTCTGCTGGCCCTAGATAAACATTGTATCTAAAGGCAGACATATAGAACAGAATATGGAAAGTACATATCGTTGTGGCCAGAGGCTGACCCGGTCATGTGGTGCAAGGAAAACAACTGTCCAGGCCTAAACATTCCAATCTATTACCATGGAAACCAAATATGTAGGGCCACATTCCTAATCAGAAAATTGAGAATGAGGAGCAAAGACTGGTCCAATTGTTTAATTAAAGTTAATTAAACTCCATTTAATCTGAGTGAGTTCTTTGATCTCCTGTGGAGTTCAACCCAAATTTTGATTTTTGCCATAACAGGATGATCACCCAAGCTTTGGAAAACTGGAGAAGGGGACAAGAGAAGACGAATGAAGGAGAAAGCAAAAGAATATTGAAGCCAACCAGACTAGAGACAATGCTCCCTCACATGAAAATACGAAGAAATCAAGAAAGGAAGATGAGGAAAGAGAAAAGAAAATCAGAACAAAACAAAACAAACAATAAAAGTAAAAACCTAAACAACCCAAAAAAGAGAGAAAAAGGAAAACAAAACAAACATCAACATCAATAATGACAACAACAAAAAACAATAAAATTCCTTGTGTCCTCAGTTTTGTGGTAGTGTCAAAATCAGAGCCCAAACCTGTGGTTGACAACCACACAGTCTGTAATAGGCTGCCTGCAGGTTGGCGGTACTGGGGATCGAACTCAGCACCCTGCGCTTGCTAGGCAGGCACTTATTCCACTGAGCTATATCCCCAGCCCTTGCAGGTTGAATCTTGGCCTCCAGATGTGGGAGCTGGAGCCAGAATTTTCAGCCACCAACTTTCTGTGTGTCTCTCCATTGCCTGCCCATGTCTCCTTACCCTGTTTGTCTTTGTGTCCCTTTCTCTGTTTCTCCAGTGCGTTCAAACAGAGACAGCCTGTGGCTTCTCACAGTCCTATGTGCAGCTGGCTCCACTCAGCCCTTGTACAGCTTCCTCTGTTCCCTTCTGCTAGCCTGGAAGGTCTCTCTCTTTTCATATTGATAGGAAAAAAACACGACTGTGCTATTGCCCAACTCACTGCCCCTGCTCTCTTCTCTTTTGGGCCACTGAGGTCATGCCAGGGGGAGTGCTGACTTCACTCTCATTACCCTGTGTCAGCCTGAGTCAGGTTAAACTCCACGTCTCTCTTCTGACCCAGGTGGGAGCATGGCAGAGACCACCCCTGTGGTCCATAACCTCATTGTTGCTAAAGGTTCCAGTTAGCTGGTGGAAAAATCTGGTGGGCCATCAGGGAGCAAGTAGCTTCTTGGCGACTCAGCCCTGTATGTGCTATCAAAATTTGCTGCCAGGCTGCAAACATCTTCTGCTTTGAGGAAGACCAAAGAGGCGAGGGTCTAGGATGTGTATCCCACATCTATCCTGTGTGACTTGAGTTTCCTGTGCTATTGCAGTTTACCTGCTTTTTTTCAACTTCCAAGCATGGTAGTCACTGCTGTGTGCACAGGTGGAGGTACCATAGGCAGGGTGATACATTTGATAACATTTGATAAACTCCTATGCATATGTTTTGTTTGATCTACAAGTTTCTTATTTCAGATTGACTTTGGCATTGGGGTATATGTCACTCCTTTTCTTTGAGGTACCTGTGTTTTAGTTGATTTTTCTCTGAGGAAATCCAAAGTGATTCCTCCTCTATTCAACCATGTTGATTCACCCCTGCACACATATTTTATTTATTTAGTTATCTATTTTGAGACAAGGTTTCACTGTTCAGTTTAGCCTGGCATTGAACTCACAGCTGTCCTGCTGCTTCAGCCTCCCAAGTGTTGGAATTATAGGTGTGCACCAACATGCCCAGCTACAAATACTGTAATAATAGTTTTAAACATTGTATCCATACTGCATCCCATCACTGGCTGGGAGGCAGTTGTACAAAGCATGACATTGCAGCACACATGGAAATACAACTGGGACCTCTGGTGAGTAGTGTCCTCCTGGTTGGGAAATTGTCAGCCTACTGTCATCACTGCCGTACTTCTACTCTTATTTAGTAATCAAATAGCTCATGACAGGTGGTCAATGCTTTTTAAAAATGAATATTTAATAAACTACGTTAATAGAAATGGTTAGAAAGTTTTACTTGAACACATCTTTTTGGAATTACAGTTGGAGTGCAGTTATCAAATGCAAAACCAGTCCATAAGTTTATTGTATAAGGACCTATTTTAATATCTTACTCAGTTCCTATCACGCTTGCCAATGGTGAAAATGAAACTCTTTCTTATTGTTGTTATCGAAGTCATTATTCTCAAAGGACAATATATTTTCATCACTGACATGTTCAAAACTATCTTTCACTCTAGAATTCATGCATAGCCTTGGTTGAATTTTCTCAGGGTGCTCTGTTTTCCAGAAAGTCTGCACTGACCTTCTTTCACTATCACCTTACTGGGACAGAATTGCATTCCCATCGTTTGGCTCTGCCATGTTCTTCCAATTACCAGGCTCCTTCTGTTTCTCCAGGGATCCCAAAGAGGGTTCCTAAAAGGATGAGTGATATTTTAAAGACAGTATCTACTTTTGTAAGCATTGGTTTGATTATGCCACACACAGAAGTTTCAGTTAGGACTACCACATAGAAGATGACACAATGCTTGATTCCTGATCTTGAAATTCCATGCAGGGTAGTATTTGTGTGGGAAGAACAGAAAAGGTACCATTTAACTGCATGTTATGGTTGGCAATAGGTAACTTCAAAAATCTATGTGTTGTGGGATCATCAAGGCAATAAGAGGGGTAACCAGATTTTCAAGGTTGATGGACATGGTCTTTGTAAGCAACTTTGGGTTATCTTATGCAGTGAAAGGGGGTAACTTTGTATGGGACCCAGGTGGTTCATTTGAGAACTAGTTCTCCCTAGTACTCCTTGGCCACATTTTATCTGTGAAGAGACACATGCTAAATCCCTGCAAAGGTGTAGACCTGTCAAAAGTGCAGTTGAAGTTCATTCTATCATGCAAGCTATTTCAGATAAAATAATAGATTGAGAAGGATTTAAAAGGGACAGTAGGACTGTCTATGTTTCAGTGATACAGTAGCTTCTCAATTAATTGTTCCAGTGTTGCAGAGTCCTATTAAATATGCCTTTATATAGTTTTTTTCTTAAAACATGCTTTGGAGAAACATAAAAGTGTTGCCTTCTCAACATATGTCAAGATCTGGATTATAGAACAAAAGTGAATCAACTGTTGACACAAGAAAGGGGGGCATCATTGAGCGAGAACACTTCCTGCTGTATCTGAAATCAACCCACCACATTTGCACTTTAAATTAAAATTTTCACTGACTGCCCAAAGCCAGTGACATAAAGGGGCAAGAACTTCCCCCTGGTCTGCTCTTAGAAAACACAAGACTTTTCTGACAAGCAATTTTTATTTAAAGACTTTCAAGGCTCCCTGATGAAATTTCTTAAACCGAGAATCACTTTTGGACTCTCATACACATCCCTGCCCTCTCTCATTCACCTACGGATGAACTTCCATGACAGCGTGGTAGATCTCTCAGGTTGCCAGCTTCTTACCCACTTACTCTTGCTAGGTCTCTTAGATCTTTCTCTTAATAAATGCTTGAATGGTAAACACAAGTAATGTGAAATTAAATAGCTCAGGAAGTTTAGCATGCAGCCATCTAAGGATTAGTAAATATATTTAATAGATGTCTTTTATTGTCCACCATCAACGCTTATTATTGAAAGTTGAATTAACATTATTATGGCATTCAGAAAGGCTAAGTTACAAAAGGATGCCCCATGAAGTAGAATAAAAAATAATTGTGCATGTTTTCTATAAGACTTAGACCAAGAGTCAAAAATTGATATCTCAAATCGCAACCAAAGGAAGCATTGGATTTCTGACCAGGAAACAGTTCAGAAAAGGCCTGTGGTCACACACACAAAAAGGCATAATATCAGATTAAGTCCTTATAGATGATAAGACATGGTAAAATGAACATCACCCTGAGGGATTTCCTTTCAGTACAGCCACTCTCAAGTGTCTCTACAGTAATAACATTTGAGTCCTGGAAAATGTTGCATACTAAGTTTAGTGATGCTATTCAACTATTATTTCAAACATAAGCGTTATAATTTGTATAATGCTCTCTTTGGTATGATCCACTGCTATAAATCTCTTAAACAAAATATATAAATTTATATTCAATGTTCTTGGGAAGACCTAAGATAACTAAGTAAAATGTACATAATTTAAGAAGTATAGGGGCACCAGATTTAAGAGGATCTCCTTAGGTGTGGCAGATCCTGGACTGTGAAGGTGGGTGCCATTTCACAAAATATATCCATGACAGAAAGCAGGATGGTTATTAGAGGCCGATAAATGACTTTGGGAGAGAAGAAAGGGAAGAATGAGTGTTTTGTTTGTTAAAAGCTAAAGTTTAGTGCTTTATTAAATACTAAAATTTAATAATCTCTATAACTTAAAAGAGTGCTATGCATTTCTACTTATCATAGTTTGAGACATGAGGAATCAAGTATAAACCTCAGAAAATAAACAGATAAATATATCAAAAGATCCAGAATAATTTATAATTTAGAGGACAAACAACTTTCACAAAATACTTGGGCAATTTATTTGCTAATCATGAAATATGTTGCCTCTGGATGATGACAATCAAAATTTTGGGTATAATAAAATAATAATAAACAGTCTCCCCATACTAAGAACTGATGTGGTGAAAGCATATACTTCTACATGCTCTACTTATAAATATTTAATCTTCTTGATTTGGTTTATATTTAGATGACTGATTGTAGTTTTATTGATCTTTACAAAACAAGCAAAATCCTTAATATAGGATGCCACAGAAATCTGGTCACTGTTTAGAGAAATTATGGATCCCACATCATGTGTCCCATGCCTACCACTTTAATGTCTAGAAGAAGTGCCAAGAACCACCACGAAAACCTATTAAGCTGTATAGCAAATACATGAATGTGATGAGTGTGTATTTGGTTCTATTTCCATTAGAGATGTAAAGAAGGGAATGATGGCCTGTCTTGCACTGAAATTATTTTTCATTAGCCAACCACCACACCCAGAAAATGTACATCAAGATACACTGCTCTAGAAATATCATGTATATGGTCTTTTATTGCAGCAAAGAAGAGGCAGACTGGCCTTCATATGACAGAATTGTGAATTTTGAGGCTTGTTTTCTCAGCAAAGGCAACAGAACCCTTTTTTATTTTCATAATTTATAGTAAAGCTGATAAAATCTATAGTTAAAAAAATACAAACAATATTCAGTACCAATGACTATTATACTTTTTTCTCTCCTTAACCAAATTCTAAACCTTTTGAAAGTAGATAAAATTAGCTTGCTCATAAATGGACTAGAGTATCATAATTCCTGGTACAGTGCAGTGAAAATTACCACGATCATTATAATTCTTCAATGTATCATGACTAATATTTATTTATCTGTTTATCAAAATTAACACTATAGTTCTTAGAATCTTGTCTCTAATGCTTTCCTCCTTCCAATTATACCCCGAATTATCTGTATTTTTAATATTATTTCCAAACAGAATTTATTTCCTGTGCTCTTGTTTCCTAAATTTGAAAATGACTGTAATTGATAATTTAGAACTCATTATCCATCTTTAGGAAGGTCAATAATTATTAACTTCTTTTTCAAACAGTTCTGAATCTCCACCAAGGATATTGCTACTTCAAAAATTTTATTACATCCTAGTAAAATATTTTCTTCCCAGCCCAATTAGAAATGAATTGTACAAAACCTTTTTTTCCTTTTTAGCCTCATTTCTGATTTTAAATCCAAATACACTATTCCTCCATAAATATCCTCAAATTATATATTAGAGAATATTTTCATGTCCTCAAATTTTACATTATTAAAGTATTTCCAAGGTTGCTATGATTTATTAATGTGAATTTTATGTTTAAATTCTGAAACTTAGTCTTGATTACCAATGTAAAATACGTTTGGTCCCCATGTGCTGAGCCTTCCAACTTTGGGGCTGGGGCAGCCAGAAACTGAAGCTTCTGTCTCTCTGGTCCACAGAGAGCCAATTCTTCCTTCCATGTAATCCTAATCTAGTAAATAGTCTTTGACAATCTTATACATATGTGTATAGTACATGTATAGATAAATGTATAGATACATAGATGATAGATATGTCTGTTTATTTCATTTAATGTCCTAAAAGTTTAGCTATGTTGTTTTATTATGTATGTGTGCATGTATTGTTTTGGCACCAGGAATCAAAGGCAGGGCCTTGGGCTTGCTAGGCAGGTAGGCGCTGTGCCACTGAGATATCTTCCCAGCCCTCTATGTTGTTTAAATAACAATATTTCCTTGTTACAGCTCAATAATATTACACACGTACACGTACATGTTGCTATTTATTTAAATATTCATCTTTTGGTGGACATGAAAGCTTTTTCTATGTCTTAGCTGAAGTGAACAGAGGAATGTGGATATCTCTTCAGAAAATAATTTCAATTTCTTAGAATATTTTTGTAGAAGGGGGATTACTGGACTATAAAGTTGTTCTATTTTTAACTTTTTGGGTAATCTCTATACTGCATTCCTGAATAGCTAAAATATACAGCCAAAAATATTGCACAAACAATACTTCACTAACACTTGTTATCTTTTAGAAATAATCATTCTGCAAGTGGTAGGTGACATCTCATTTGGGTTTACAAGTCCTTAATGAATTTGAAACTTTCAGGGATCTTCCTGTATACTGAGTATGTTTTTAATCATATTCAATTTTAGTGCATATTTCCAATGAATAATAAATGGGTACCTCATAATGAATTGGTAAAAGTACCTTTTTAAAAATTGTATGTTGTAGCTTACAATCAAAAATGTAAATCCAGTGGCTTACTGTTCATTGTTCAAGAAGCAGACTCAAGAGTTAATAATTTTAGTTTAGAGTAGTTTATTTGGAAAATAAAATAAAAGAATAAAATAAAATAAAAAGAAAAGAAGTTGGGAATTAAAGAATGAAAATTATCAATGAAAAATGAAGTATTAACCAAATACCGTAAAGTGGTATGTTTAAACCCACTAGGGAAACATGCAAAAAGTGAAAACGCATGCTGCCGTTTTACTTGTTACAGGAGAAGTACTTTTCTCTCTCTCTTTTTTTTGCGGTACTGGGGATCAAACTCAGGACCCTGCGCTTGCTAGGCAAGCGCTTATTCCACTGAGCTATATCCCCAGCCCGAAGTACTTTTCTCAACACTCAGGCTTCGGAGGGTCAGTAGTTGACAGCTGCTCCGCAGGGTTCCCTTTAGGTGCCTTGTTCCTCCTGCTGCCGAAAGCTACAGAAAACTACCCTTTCCAAATCTCACGGGAAAATGACCCTGTGTCTCAGCAATTCAGCTATTGACTTGTAGAAATCATCAAAACTATATAAATGATTCAAGAAAGTTATTACCGGTTGAGATAACTTGTTGGTCTCTTCTGGTTATAACGTATTTTTCTTTTTCTAAGCTTCAGTTGGGGTAAACACCACCCGCTACATCAGGACCCCACAGCCTCAGAGCACTGGCGCTCCCACTCAGTCTGCCCCAGGGGCAGCAATAGGACCGGAATGTAATTGTTGCTGCCTGTGTTAGTTGCATTCTGGTTGTTGGGACACAGTACCCGACACCCACAACTTAAAGGAGGAAAAGTTTATTTTTGTTCACAGTTGTTAAGCGTTTTAGTCCTTATTTGGCTGACTCCAAGGCAGAACATTATGGTAGAAGAAGCTTCTTCAGGAAATAGCAGGCAGGAAACAGGGAGAGATCAAAAGAGAAGGGAGGGAATCCACCCTTCCAGGACACGTCCCTGTGATCCACCTCCTCCCGGCGGGCTGCACTTCCCAAATTACATTAGGGGCAAGCTCATCAGCAGACGAATTACCTGAGAGTATCACAGCCCCTGATCAAATCACCTCCTGAAAACCCTCCTATGAGCACATGAGGCTTTGTGGTGACACCAGCTATAAACCATAACATCGCCACATTGCCGTCTTTAATTCTTGACATCACTAAAGTGTAATTAGTGCATATAATATGCTGGTAATATATATATGCATATAAATATGTGCAAATGGGTAAAGCTTAGATTACGGACTTCACTGACCATAGAACGGACTGGTGATAGACAAGGATCAGTAATATTCATGTTTTCAGGAAAGAAGTAGAGTTTCATAATTTTTATTTCTAAAATACTAGCTCAAACTCAATTAGATAAGCTTTTATTGAATGAAAAGTCATATGCACCATCTTATGTAAGTCATTTTTATTTCTTCTACTTAAGATAACTTTCACAGAAGCAATGGCGTCTTTATTAGAACACAGTCTAAGTCAGGTGGGATACTTTAGCTTAATTATGTAGTGAAGAATAAAATGTGACTGCAGATATTCATTCTCTAAATATAGTTCCATTTCTTCTGCGGCCAGGACAGTGGATTATTTCATTGGTGCCTCTCTTCACTTCCGCTTGGATTATGCCTCTTGAAAATTGGTTCCTATGTGTACAGTTTTCTACATCCTGCCATTGAGTTCAGCCATGCAGCTTGCTTCACACAACAGAGTGACCAGTAAATTGGGATGGGCCAATTTTGAACATATTCTTACAGGGTCCTGTTGTTTCCATCTGCATATGAGACTTTCTGCCATTGATATGAGGAAAATATATGTTAGTTAGTTCAGTGGACCTTAGGTATTTACGGGAGGCCCCTCAAGGACATCCACACTGGACTGAAAGGCCCGATAGGTAAACTACAACCAGCTACAAACGTGTGATCCCAGCCGGTGAGAGTTGAGACAAATGCACAAGCAGAGCTTAGGCCATGAACTCAGGCAAGCTGCTCTCAAGAGCTAGCTATAGACTTATGACACATTGCTGAGAATTTTGAGTCTGGTTTCTACACATATATTTTCTTCAACACCATATATCATGCTATAGAAAAGGAGTCTGAAACCTGTGATTTTTCTTGGGAAGACAATTACACACATTCCCTCCCTCTTTACAGTGTAACACATTTTTTAACTAAAGATATGCATACCTCAGATGATTAAGTTATTGCAGTTGCAAATGTCTTGAATATGTGAATAGTAATGGACAATATATTCAAGTCCATGGACAGAAAGGTAGAAATGTACAGTGCACCCATATCTCAGACACTTAAAGAATAAACATGTTTGTGTCTTTACTGTGGCGAAGTGAAAATAGGCCAACATTTTCAAAAGGACATCTTTTTGTTCCTCTTCTGATGACTGTCAATAAGAAGAAATGAATTCTACCTAGTGTGAAAACTTTAAATCACTTTCTTTTATTCCACAGTTTTCCAAGAACATCTCGTGCCACAAAGGTGATTTAAAAAAAATCAAACCTTCCTGAGCTTCAGCATATTTACACATGAAATAATCAATGGTATTTCAGCAATTCAAATAACATCCTGTATTATTATGTACATCAAAAATAAGTTAGACGTAACTGACCGCAAAGTAGACTACATGTATGTATGTATTTAGAAATAAAGGAAGAACAGGAAAAAATGTACAAATTTAAAAGGGGAAGAACATTTGGAGCTAACGTGTGTTAGGAGAAAAAGGCTGGGAGGAGAAGCAAAGGCTCCAAGAGTGTGAGGAGAGGGAAATGGTCAGAAGGACGGAGGGAAGGGGAGTTCTCAGCCTATTTTGGGGGCATTTGGTTATTCTCGCGCCTCGGCTTTTTGCGTGAACTGCACCTTCTTGTGGTCACTCGGCTGTCTGCGGCTTCTTCGTCCTCTGTGTCATGTTACATATTCATCTTAATTTATGAAGGATGTTGTTGTAACGTAGTGTTCAATTTTGACTGGCGAACGTATTATCAAAATCCCTAATGGATTTTTCCTCCCTGGCAGTGTCCTAGTGGGTAGTAACACTTGTTTGGAAAATTGTCATTATTCTTAAGCGATGGCAGTGACTCAGGGAGGTCTCACCTCTGAAACACTTTCAGCCCGTTTCCCTCGGTAACCTCCATGTTTCTCGCGGTGCGGAATGCTAACTTTTTCCCCTCTAAATGCCTCAATATGTTAATTGTTAAAGATGTGTCTCATTATTTTCAGTTCTTTCTCATCCTTTTAATTGGATCACTTCCTTACCCTAAAATAGATACTTTACATTTTAGTTTGTTTACTAGTGGGTGCCAAGTTTGTATTCATTTTGTCTTTGTTCTGCTTTACCTGATTTTTTTCCCCTCAGATTTACATTTTGTTTCAACAGAGGAAACGATAACCAAAAGTGAGCTCATTCGGCACTCATGGAAACGATGTTTAACATCTCTGCCAACTGTGCGGGAGGCCCGGGCCTGTTTTCTCACGCTTAGCTCCACGTGACAGGTGTTCCTGGCCACCTCACAGTCCCCCGCATCTGTGGGAAGGCGCTCGTCAATTACATAAATCCTTCAGCAGACTAGTTAGCCATTACTTTTCACTTGCGTTTTGATCTCAACATTTGAAATTTAAACTCGTCCGTCTTAATAATAAAGAAAAGTTGTCTGCGTTGTTTCTGTGCTGTACATTCGTATTTTCCAGGCCAGATTTTTTTTTTTTTTTTGGTGGTACTGGGGATCGAACTCAGGACCCTGCGCTTAGGCAAGTGCTTATTCCACTGAGCTATATCCCCAGCCCCATCCAGGCCAGATTTCTTGACGAATTAGTCTAAGCCTGTTACTTTTACTCCTACAGCACTGCCGTCCCCGAGGGAACGCCAGCCTCCTCCTTCTTCTTGCTGTCACTGTACTATTTCCTGGACCCAGCATTCAAACTTTTATCCAAACTTTATCCGTGATACCCAGATGGCAGTATCATGGGGGCCTCAGTGTAAAATTATCCAAAGTTAGTTTGTTCATCAACCCTCCCCGCCCCTGAAATTACACACCTCGTCTCTCAGCTGTTTTTATACCAGCACCCCTGCTCTGCCCCCATGGGGAAACGTACATACACACATTCTATCCTTTAAGTGTGTAGCCCCAAACTTCAAGTATTGAGAGTAGAACTTCAGTATATAGGCTGATAGACCTTGGATACGAAGTCCATAGAGTCTAGTTAGGATTCAGTGAGGTCACCATGACAAGGCCATCATGATGAATTTCGCTGAGTTTATTGGATTGTTCGTGTGTTTATTTTGAGATTTAATGTCTCTATGTGGTCCAGGCTGGGTTTGAACTTGGTGTGTAGCCCAGGCTAACCTCAGGCCCTCAGCCATGCTCTTGCTTGATCCGTTAGTGTTTGAATTACATGCCCAGCAATGAAATTAATTGCTTTATATGAGCAGGAGAGCCTGGAGCCTGCAAGCCGGCTCCATCTTGCCGCGTGAAACCTTCACCATGCTATTACACAGCATGAAATCGATTACCGGATTCCAAGCCTCAGTCTTGGACTTCCCAGGCTCTAGCGCTCTAGGCAAAATAAACTTCCTTGTTTATAATTAATCCAATCTGTGGTATTCTGTTATAGCAACGTGAGTCAAGCTCAGGTACACAAACACAGCACACAAACATACACATTCTGTTCTATATTTAATTAGCATTATTATGTCACAAATTGCACAGTTTACTAATCTAGGACCCATGCCAGACTGCTCTCTCTTCTTAGGAAACAGTCATTCTTCCACCTTTTCCTTGCTGAGTGCTGTCTCCAGAGCTCTCTTCTGTAGGTTTAGAAACAACTTCCTCTTGTATTTAATCACCCGTCACCCCGCTTTATATTTCACTGTCCTCAGTTTCAATCACAGAAAGCAAACTCCTGCTCAAAACTACAAACTGATCAGGAAATTCTCCAAACATAAATTGTGCAATGGCTGCAAAGTTCAAATACGTACCAGCTAGAAGCTCTTCCCCACCATGCTCACGTGCACAGAAGCACATAGAGCTGCACACAGGTCCACAGTTCCTTTGTGCTCCCAGGATGCCCTGCAGTTCCCCAACACACTCAAATTGTAAAATTTAGATTTGTTTTCTGTTAATTTCATGTTACAGTTTCTATCTAGTTGCCACTTCACTGCCCCAAAGCCTCCTAGCTCATCGGTGGGGCTTGGGGGAGGGGATTGAATGCTAGGCACTCTTCCAGGTTAGTTCACTGATTGTTTATAGGTCAGTGTGATTTGGGAGCGGAAACCTGGAAGGAGGAAGTGGCTAGCTGGGGGTGTGACCTGCAAGAGTCGGTTTCCCTCCTTACTCCTTGATCTCTTTCTGCTTTCACCTCCACTCTATGAACTATTTCTGCTCTGCTATGACCCTTGGCCATGTGCCACTGTGACCTGAAACCTCTACAAACTGTGAGCCAGTGCACCTCTCCGCCTACCATGTGGGTGTCAGGTTCCGCATGTCGAAGTGCTAAGGGGAGTAACTAGGAAATTTCACCTGAAATATTTCTACACTATATTTGAGACCAGAGTCTGTTTGAAAGATTATTTGTCATTGAGTACCCAAAATTATCGTCACTCATTAAACAAAGATTTCTAAATCTATTCATTGCAGGAATATGTGAAGTTCTTAAATAAATTTAAAAAGAAAATGGTAGGGCACAATTTGTGCAATGAATTCCTTTTCTCACTGAGGTGTACTGACAGAGGAATACTGGGTCTGGGCGAAGTTTTATGAGGCAATAAAGCCGCACTGGTGATGCAGTGGGTCCAGCCAGGGAAGCGACAGGGGAATAGAGAGGGCTGGGGGGCTGGGGATATAGCTCAGTGGAATAAGCGCCTGCCTAGCAAGCGCAGGGTCCTGAGTTCAATCCCCAGTACCGCCAAAAAAAAAAAAGAAAGGAATAGAGAGGGCTGGACAGGTCCCATAAACATTTAAGTGGTAAAATTGGCAAGGCAGGAAAAGGGTGGATGTGTGGAATGAGGAAAAGGCAAGGGCCAGCTTTAGAAGAATTGGGTTTACTGGATCGACACAATCACTTTGGTAGCAACATAAGTAAGTTAAGGAAAAGAGAGAACAGCATTTTGGATAGTGGAGATGTTTCTTAATTTGCTGTTTTTTGATTTATTAGGTGTCCTAAAATGAATTCTAATACTATATTCATTAAGTTATATAAACATCCAAGGTGGATTGAGGATGACATATAGTAAGTAATGTCTGTGTCTCTAATTTCACAGAGTTCTAAAGACTATTTTAGTAAATAATCTAAGAAAAACTTCAGTGCTCCAGAGATAATTCTGAGTGTTATAACTTGTTGCACAACTAATTACAATCTTTAATTTTACTTTACTACACTTAAATATATTTACAGTTGTAAATGAAACGGTTTCCTTCTATAATTAACACTGTTTCATGAGGGAAGAAGTTGTATTTCCCTAAAACTCTTTATGTATTTTTGTACTTGTATCTCTGCTCTTTGGACTTGCATAGTTAAATTGCAGTAGTGAGGCTGTGCTGCCCCCTGCTGGCCAACATAGAGAAATTACCTATTTTAATAATGAAATGGCAATGCTCTCCATACTTCCTTAAAGAAAATAACCTTCATTAAAAATATGCATGTGATGCTCAGAATAATTTTCTAGTAAAAAAGTACCACATTTCTAACAGCTATAATTCACTGTACATCCATGTTTCCTTTAGCTATAATTAAACGTATTTTTTTTATGACCACTGTCCTGTCTCTGACTGAATTCTTCAGTGTTGTTTGCATAAATGTATACTTTAAGGAGATGTGTACCTGTTTTTCATCGATATCGAATAAAGTTGCCCATCAAGCATTTACATTCTGTAAATCAAGAAATACTTTTGAAGCTCAACTGGGCAGAGCGAGTGGAAAGAAAAGTAAAGTAGTACGACATGGCCAAATGGGGTTAGAATTCACAGATCCCATTTTGATTCAGGACAGGCTCTACGGTTCTTTCAGAGCGGCGTCACAGCCCTGAGGCTTAGTAAACGTGAATTTAGGGTAATCCTCAACGTATTATCCTTTGTACTGTTTTACTACTTAACACTGTAGTGGTATAATTTATACCAGATTATCTATGAAAATATTAAATTAGGTAATACCTGAAGAGTAACTGCACCTTTCATACATGAGCCACTAAACACCTCAAATCATGACAACTAGCAATAAGATTTTGGGGCAGTGAAATTCTCATAGTTTTTAGAGTTCATTAAATGTAAAACAAACTTACTTTGGAGACTATGGTAGTTGGCTATATTTACAGCTGAAGTTATAAAACTGGTATTATTCTCAGTAGTACACTTATTGATTAAATTATTGTTAAGAATCACATATGATCAGTATATTAAAATATTTTAAATAGAGTGTACTTTGGTTATACTGCCTTGCTTCTAATACCTAGCAAATTTGAGCATGGTGAGTTTACATGCTGGGGTACATTCACTCAACTAGTTTTGTGTTTTAATAATTGCCCACATTCCATCACACTGGAACATGTTAAAATGCTTTTTTTTTCCGAATGATTGTAATTGTGTGAAAAAATTTATGATCTATTCTACTGTTTCACAGTGTTTACTTCTGAAAATGATGCTTGCTATATGTTATACTATACTCTCTTGGGAATTAGATTTCACTGGGAAATTATCTATTTTCATATTAAATAATGTATCTTTATAATTAAACAACAGAAACCTACATAAAATGTAGATTGCTCAAAATCCAAATTCAGTCAGACTGTTCCGTTATGCCAAATAGTGCTGATCAAGCTTTTGCTTGGCAGTAAATAGTGGATAGTTAGTAGCTAATTTTTACTTAGATTCAATAATAAAAAGAAACATTTTTGCTTGCTGGCATCAGCAACTCTGTTGGCCCCTAGAAAATTTTCTCTAAATCTGCTCAGAACACTTGCAGCACACCCACCAGAAGTCCTCACAAATGTTGTACCAGAATCCCTGTGGCTTCAGGGTTTTTGAGAATATTCAATGGTAGAAGCTCTATCAAATCGCAAGAGAATATGTTGTGTGCTGCATCATATGCACCACAAAGGAGGAGGAGAAAGGAGAAGGAGGAAGAGAAGGAGCACTGGGACAGCTGTTATGGTTGAAACATTGTGTCAACTTGAGGAGTCTAGAGGCTTGGCTGGGTGACTCAGCAGGAAGCCAGGCTGCGTACTCTGTATACTTCCTGAACCTGTGGAAGAGGAGGGCATGGAGATTGTGTGAGAGCTACACGCCCCCTGGGTGGGGGTAGCTTGTTTACAATGTAAGGGAAGAGAAGAGGCTGCTTGCCGCCATTCCTCCCTTTTGCTCTTGTTTAGGCTGTGTTCTGTGGCCACGAGCGTTTGCCCTCTGCCATGTGCCACTCTGCTGCCTCTGAGCCAGCCAAGTATGGACTGAAATCTCCACAAACTGCAAGCTAAGTAAACCTTTCCTTCCTGAATTTGGGGCATTGGGTATTTTGTCTCAGCAATGAGAGAAAAGTAACCAAGACAGACTCACTGTGAATTATCATTAAAATCATCATGGCCTTTGAAAGATGAAAATTCTATGTATAATGAGAAATTCTTAGAGACCACAGTTTGTGTTTTTCCCTAGAGTTCACTAATTTTGCGTATTTCCCTTGGATTAAAACTTTGAATATGATTCGATGATTAAGTTGTTTTAGAATTATTTTGAAATATAAACAAGGACATAAATTTTTAAAACTTGAAGAAATTTTCCTAAAATGTTTTGAGAATAACAAAACATTTTGTTTACTATAAAAGTACCTTATTTTCACATAGTACAAGAATTCTGGATATTTTTAACAGAAGTTTAAGGAAGATATATATTAATCTCTATATAGGTTTTAAAATTCAGTTCACAGGGCTTACAGTAGAGCATCTCTACCAACCGTACAAATATTAGAAAGGTTATAAAGAAATTCAAAGATTGTAAAGAAATTTAAACAACTCAAGGCTAACACAACAAATAGATGAAATTAGCAAAGCCCTTAAAAGAAAGAAATGACCAAATTCCACTTATGAATAAATATAATTTGAGGACAGAGTCATCCCAGATAATAAAATTAAATCAATAATTAAATATTTTCTCACAAGACAAATCAAGATCATCGTATTAAATATTGACTCTAGAACTAATAGCCCAATCCTTCACAGACTACCAGGTCATTTTACTAAGCCAGTATTAAACTGGCAAGACAAAGCCATCGCATGAAGTGAAAACCACTGACTGACACCCATCATGAATATATGCATACAGAATAATTTTTGAGATATTTATAAATTGAATTTAGTAGCATGTAGGAACTATGATCTAGTAAGATTTATTCAAGGCCTATTTGGTGGATTAAACTCTGAAGATCAACTGACACAAAGCACTACAGTAGAATAATAAGGGACAAAATGTACAATAAAGAAAATGCAAACAACCCACACATGATTATCTCAATAGATACAAAGATTAGACCAGATGCAAAATTACGTCTTGCTAAAAAAAAAGAAGACAAAGCAAAAAGCTTTCCACAGCCTCAAATTGATTCAAATCCTTAAAATGCCAATAGATATCTAAGAAATACAACCTAATCTGATGTCATGATCAATGAAGTAAGATAAAATACATAAAATCGAAATGAAAGAGTAAAATACTCTTTATTTGTAGATGGCAGAGGATATTTTTAGTGAAAAATCCAAAAGAAATTTAGCAAAACTGAAGACAACAAAAGACAACTTATTAGAAGCTGAAATTATAGAAAGTTGTCGCTTACCTTCCTACAGCATGTGTGACACGATGTTTTCTTACTATTAAATTATTGTGTTTGTGTGATACCTTTGTTATAATTTACAGGTCAATTTAATACAACATTAACCAAAATATATATTTTTCATTAATATTCATTCCTTGTGGTATGCAACCTTAGGGTTTATGACTGATATGTGATATCATCTATACAGTATTACAATATACAGAATAGTTTTACTGCTTTAAAATTTTTTACTACCCATCCCTTCCTCTCTTGATACTCTTAAAAACCAATGATTTATTTTACCTTCTATTGTTTTGAATTTTCTAGAATATTATGTACATGATTATGCATGCATCATTGAACAGTTGAGGTATTCTGAGAAATGCATGATTGGGTAATTTTCTTTATGCAAAAGTGGAGGGATCTTTGGTTGTAATTGCCCTAGCAAATGAATACACCAGCCAAGTTTTCTTTTTATTAATGCTAGTGTGGGATATCCTTGTCCATCTCTTTATTTTTAATCTTTATCCTCAATTAAAAATGGGTTTCTCCTGGACAAAATGGAGATGGCTCTCTACATTTTATCCATTCTGGCTGTTTCTGACTTTTAAGTAATTTGTTCTCACCATTCAAATTTAAGATGGTAATTGATATAGGTGGAATAGTATTTACCATTTTTACAACCACTTTCTCTGCATTGTCCTTACTCTGTGTCACTACCTTTCACTCTTTTTTTACGCCTTCTCTAACATTAATCGATCACCACCAGTTACTGCATTTGGCCTCTTCTGTTAGGAAACTCGTTGTAGTTGTCTTATTTGTTGTTAGCCATTTGTCCAAGCCTTGCTATGTCATCTAGAACTATGGTTTGTGAGTTATTTGAATGCTCCTGTCAGCCGCATGCGGGGCCCAAGGGTGACTTTAGAGGGTGAGGTCCTGAGGTTACAAAACACATGTGGAAGACGTCAACAACAGCAGGCAGCATGGAGTGGAGCAGAGCACAGAGTGCAAGAGCCAGAGCAGCCTGTGCCTTTACTGCATGATTCATGGGCAGGCCGTTATCTCATATGTACATTCTTACATAGGGCCTCAGGCAACGCATGCGTGATGTCCACTGCCAGATCCTAGTTACATAACTGTATCCCACTGTGCACCTGCGCTAAAAAACAGCATTATGTCCTCAGGTTTCCTTGGCCGTGCTTGAGCTTTGAAGCAGTCTGAGTGGTTCCCCACATTCCCAAAGGCACACTTGTTACAGAGTTACTTTCCAGAAAGGCACTCTTGAGCACTGGTGGGAACTTGAGGAGGTGAAGCCTAGTGGGAGACCTGGATTCCTGCTGCTGCCATCCCAGGATCTTCAATAAGCATAGCTATGTATTACGAGGTGCAAGCTTGGAAATTCTCCCCTGGTCGTGGATGTGAACCTGGACTTGTTGCCCATTCAACGGTAGCGGGACCAAGAATAAAGGTAATCAACTAGTTTACTTGGCTTGAGGAGGATATCAAGACAGCAAACCATTCTGCCTTTGGCAGGGAATATTGAATGTTTTGGTTACATGTATACCAAGAAAAAGACAGAAAGGTGGAAATATTGAAAATGCTGTAGTAAGGCCAAGAAGGAAACAAAACCGTAGCAGGGGTGTAGCCAAGAAGGGTGCAATTGCTATCGCAGTCAAGTTCTTTACATCAGAAAGTGGGACAGATGCTTGGCAGGCATCTCGGAAGTCTAGAGGGTGACATTCCCATCACAGGGAAGGGGTATTTGCATATTTGTTCCAAAGATCTTCTCACCACAAGTGTTTCAGGAACGAGTTCTGGAGGACCTTGTGTGCCCAGGACTTCTCATGGAACGTATGCTGTCGATAAAACACATTGAGCTCACAGCTATAGTTCAAGTAGGCCCAGATTTGTCTCCTGCTCAGGCAGATCTTGGCATTCTCCATGTGGTGCTGGTTTTGCAGCTGTACAGAAAAAGTATAGGATCATGGTGTCTCCCTTAGAGGTTTCAAAGCAAGGCTAGATGTCCAGATAAAATGTGTTGTGAAGTGAAAGCTGCTTCAAGGGCTCCCACTTGGGCACTGCCTCGTGTAGCTATGGGAGCAAAGAAGCTGGAGGTGAAATGGAGATCCTAGGAGTGTAGAGTTACTAGCAACGTGCCACACCAGGTTCAGAAAGCTGCAGAAGTCTCCCTGCAGCCTCTGAAAGCGGACATGGGAGCTATCATCCAGGTATTGCATCATTTTATTTATTTTGTCCCACCTGCTGCCACAGTGTGCTCAGGGAGCCAGAGTGTGTTAAACATAGGATGCTGTGTTCATTCTGCTGGTGCTGGTCTTGTTTTAAGCTGACTTTTCCCTTGTCTCTCACATTCTAAAAAGGTTTAAAGAGGAGATATGTTTCATATATATATATATATATATATATATATATATATATATATATATATATAAAATATATTATATTATATTGTTCTGAGGAAGGGTAGGAATCCAATTCATCCACCATCTCCTTTTGACCTAACCTGCTGTTTATTGTACGAATTTAATGCTTGTTGCACTGTCTAGTGGAAGGTGGCCATTTAAGGCAAAGTGGCTTAGTCTCTGCACTATTGATGTATATTTTGTGCATTGCAGCATATTTCTGGTGGCACCCTTGGCTTACAGTGGTCACACACAGTCAGATGAGGAAGCCTGCAGAGGCTGTCTGCACACTGGAGACAGTTTCAGTCCAAGGTCTGGAGCTCTCTCCTGTGCAAGTCCTTATCAGTAGTCAGATGGGGCTGTGATGGTAGGCTGAGTCTACCCCAAAAGGCTGAAGGATCCAGACCAGAAGTGGACATGTCTATGCTGGAAGCCACATGACATCCAAGCTGAAAGTGAAGACTGGAAACTCTCTGTGGAAGCAAATCTATCTCTCCTTCCTCTTGTTCTCTTCATACCATCTGGGCAATGAGTCTGCCTAGGTGGGTCTTCTACATCCTAGGGGGTAGAATTGCTGGGCCAGTAGAGTTAAGCTTTCCTAACTAAACTTCTCAAGTTGACACAATCAGTCAAACATTACACCCACCACCTGAAGTATTTATCATTTCTTCATGCAGATCATTTAAATGCTGTTTTGTAGTAATTTAAAATACACATTACAAACCACAGTGAGCTGACTGCACATGAGAACAGCAGAAATGATTTCTTTCGTCTCATAACTTTCCCTCCTTGACCAAAGTCTCTTATTTTTCTATTCACACCCACTTCCCACATTTGTTAATCACTGTTCTAGTCTAAAATTGATATATAGACTCAATACAGAATTATGCAATCTAGGTTTAAAGGAAGACAGTGAAATATGAAATAGTTAAATGAATAAATCTCCATTCAAAATTAATTAAAAATATTACTTACACTTGACTTCTCCATGTAATTTACTTTTAAAGTTATAATTATTTTTATAAAGTCAATTTACTTAAAGTCAATTATACTTCTTTTCAGTTTATTAAATGAAAGCTCTGAATTTTAGTGGATAATCTGTATTCCATTACAGTTGAAAGAAGTACCCATGACTTAGTTTTTCTTCACTAAGCAAAATCTTTTCTAGAATCAATGCTTATTATATAAAAAATACATATTTTAAGAAATGAATTTTAGATTTGAAATACAAGCCGTGCAAGAGATCTGATATGGTTACTGTTTAAAATTACAACTCTGATTTTAAAGTACTTCATGTCACACTCTGGAACTCCCTGGAGATAATGTAAATCAGACGTAATTTACAATGAATTCTATACAGAAATAAGTGCAGAACAACAGATTCAATATAGGTCTTGGATGTAATTAGAATTCTAATGGGAAATGCTTCACTTAACAAAAGGCATGACTCCACTTTAAATTTAAACTAGTGCGCTGTGAACAGGAAGGCTCTGCAAATGTTTCACACAAAATAATCCTTATTTAGTATCCTTTAAAACTCCAGTTGTTAAATTATGTACTATGTAAATGAAGGCAGGCTGTAGAGCACATCGTTTTCTTTACTAAGTCAACTGCTTGAATAGGCAAAAGTCTGCGAAGAGCTACATTTTTCACCATTACAATAGAGCTTTTACTCCGGTGTCTTCTTCACATTTGAGTGCCAAATACTTACGAAGTTTCCGTGTTTAATGTCTGATCTTTGAGAATTATAAAAAGCAAAGTGGTTTAAATAAATATTTAGATGTGGTTATAAAACAAAGAACAGTAAAGTTTTGATGAACTTTTAATTATCAAGGAAAACTGACATGAAGAAGTAATTGACAACCTAAAATAAGGTCATACACTTAAAATTGGTATTATTCATGTGCCTGTTGAATTTAAAACTAATTTCCTAGCAAGTATTATTCTGGGAGATCACGGAAGATAAATGAGATCGTTTTGGATGAGCATGAGATGACAGATGACCTTTTGTATGTGCAATGTGATCTTTTAAAAATAAGTCACCATCTATAATTTGGAGGAAAAAATGTGTTTCAGTGAATTTTCTATTTAAAAAAGAATGAGATGGAAGAAAATTCACTGTTATTTACATAAAATAAAATGCAATACATAGGAAAATAATTTCACCTAATTTTTTGCTAATTCAGTTACTATTTTGTGGTATTATGACACAAGTCATTTATTCAACCTGGCACAGTAAGCAGGAATTTCACTTTCTCCTATCTTATATTATAATTTTACATGTGATAATTTGGGCATAACACATACTATACATGAGGTACTTTGAATGAAATAACATTCATAATTTTTTTTTTTTTTTTTTTTTTTTTGCGGTGCTGGGGATCGAACTCAGGACCCTGCGCTTGCTAGGCAAGCGCTTATTCCACTGAGCTATATCCCCAGCCCCAAAAATAACATTCATAAAGTAGTAATTTTGTAAGGGAATAATGTGCCTCTCCTTGCAGGGGAATAAAATGCAAAGAAGGTAGACTTTTTGGCTGTCCTTACTCGGGGAGTTGGTTTCACCCAGCATCTAATGAGTAGAAGCCAACGATGCCGCCAGAAAAATGCTGAAATGCGTAAGACTTATGTCACCTTGGTTAAGCAAAATTACTTAGGCTAATATGTGAACAGCACAGAGGCTAAGCAACTTTGTATTAAATGGCTACCTCCCAGGAGAAGAATGAATTAAGTTTGTACATTAAACTGCAGGTTAGGTCAAAAAGAGCTGGTGAATGCATTTGATTCCTACCCTTCCCAGAATACATTATATATACATATACATGTACATGTACATGAGACAAACCTTCTGTCATCAGAAGATTTTTTTTTACTCATCTTTAAATGTTCTGAAATGATGAAACTTTGATGACACTATGATTTTCAAATACTTGCAACTAAGTAATTATTTCACTATATAAAAACATGTCAGTTCTTCCAAAATACTGGTTTTTGCTGAATAAAATGTTGAAAAAAGCAGGGATAAACTCTTCCTCAGTTGATCATTAATTGAGAACTTTTATCTACTTTAAAAGAATTTTAATAAAGATTTCTAGAAAAATCTAGTAGAATGTGTAAGGACAGTTTTAGCAGCTCATTGCCTTTAATAATTATTAAAATGCCTTTTGTGTTTGTACTGCAGTCTGTTTCTCAGTTCTTTTTGCATATCAGAAAATATATATGTCAAAGCCACAAAATTATATTTACAATAGAAAAGGAAATTGAACAACAGTAATGATCTCTCCATAATGACAAATTTGATGACTAGCAGAACGAGAAACTAGACGTAAGTCTCCAGGTTATAATTTGCTGTACTGCACTCATGAAACCCTTGTAAACATTTGAAAATGTACAAAGTCAGCTGGTCTTGGTGATGCATACCTTTAATGCCAGGACGTAGCGGCTGAGGCAGGAGGATCCTTGCAATTTTGAGACCAGCCAGGGCTACAAAGTAAGCTCAAGGCCAGCCTGAACTGCATAGTGAGACCCTGTCTCAAAAAGGAAAAAAAAGCTACAAAGTCAAAGATTTAAAAATATAAAATATACCTGGCAGATAGATCTTTATGCCCAGAAAATAAATTTATGCCCAGGATATAGAATACCTATATCTATATTTATATCTATATATCATCCACATTTATATCTATGTATATAGAACTAAAAATGAAAAATGTACATACATTTCTCGGAAAGAAAAATAGTATGATGTTTTTTCAACAGGTGGTATTACCCTTGTATACGGGACCCTTGCGGATGTCATACATAGCAGAAAACCCATTACAATGGCAGCCTTAGAAAAGAAATTGAAAATGTGTGTGCAACGATCTCAATGACCAAGTTTACCAAAGCAGCACTTGGCCACAGTAATAAATGTCTGGAAGCCAATGGCCACCATTGTGTGCATCTCTTATAATTGCAGAGTACAAAGATAACTTCTCATTATAAATTTACTATTAAAGTATACAAGCATTTCTTTTCCTGAAGTGTGCATATATTTTTGCTGATTCTGTAATGTGTGTGTGTGTTTTAATGTTTTCTTAAACTGAATTCCTGGATCATCCTAAGACTTAAAACTATCTGAGTTCAACCACTGGAGTAATTTTTGAGCAATTATTTATATTTTTATATTGTATAGCTATCTCATTCAATAACTACAGATTTTATTTTCACTTTTATGGAATAATTTATTCAAACAATTGTAAAATAATATTCTTACAGATATATTTCTCAATGTGTTAGTGTAAAAACAAAATAGTTCTGTTTGAAATTCAACTTTTTTGACAAAAAAAATGTTTACTCAAAAGCATGTATTGATTTTCTCCAACTTAAATTGAGAAATACTCATATTTGGCTTTTGTACCACAACATTTTGGAAAAGATGCACAATCAAAGCTATTTTAAATGAGACAGATCGTATATTTGTTACTGTGATATTATCATTTTGCCTTCTGCCTTGTATTGGACTCTTGCTATACTTTTACCATACATCTTGTCATGTCCATGTTTTATACTGTGCTTCTCATAGAGCAGAAGCTGTAATAGTAATTTCACACCCATGGAAACTTCACTTCATTCTGACTCATATATCCTTGAAGGTCTATTTCATATTTCAGACTTTATACAATTTTCACACATGCTTTCTCTTCTGTTTCCAAGAGACACTGGGAAGGAAAGAGCCATAATATCTGAACCTAAATGGAGAACTCATATTCCTACCATGGTCAATGTAGTAAATGTTTTCATTTGAGCAACTGTCATCCGTGGTAGCATTTCCAACTCAATTATTTTTACAGGGCATTTAAATGACTTTCCGATGAATGGTGGCTTTGGTGAAACTTCTATTGCTTTTACAGTTACTGTCCTTCAGTGCATATCTCTTCTTCTAAGTTTTAAAATTTTTCAAGAAGTTTTTTTAAAATGGACTTCTCAGTACATATTTGTATATACATGTAACATACAGTATTTATATATTACATAGTTTACATATATGCAAGTTCACGCTTTTCCCTAAATCTGTGCTCTTAAGAGCCCGTCATGTACTGAACTTTTCCTTTGTCTGCATCCACTTTCTATACATTTTGCACAGCGTCCTTGTTTTCTGTAACGTATCTAAGTATATAAAAACATGTTTTATTTACAATCAGAAATAGCCTTTCCATGAGCTACAGACTTGTGAGTACAATACTGTTTGATAATCTTTCTTTCTAGTATTCTTTCATGGTCAAGCAATCTTTTCAATGTTCTACCAAAACCCACACCCTTAGAGCTGCCCCCATATACTTACTGTTTGTGAGTTTTCCTATGTTCCGTAACATGTTTAAAGGCACCGCAATTCTCAGTTGCTGAGATGTAAAGTGTATTAATCCTAACTTCACAATTTACAGTAAAATATGAACCACTTATAACATACTATGGTTGATTTCAAAGGCTACAATATACCTTTTACCTAAATGACTTCAATTGTCTTTTTTATTAGTACACGTTATCTTTTACCTGTTCACTCTCCCTCTACTCGTTTTTTTTTTTGTTGTTGTTGTTTTTAGGTACCAGGGATCGAAATCAGGATTTAGCGCTTGCCAGGCAGGCACTTATTCCACTGAATTATGTCCCTAGCCCCTCTCCCTCTACTCTTATACCAGTGAGTTTTTAAAATAATGAGAAAATTTAAAATATGTATAAAAATAATATGTCTACTTTTGAGCATGCTGAGTGACACAACTGGAGAGAAATTACAATCTGTAACGAATCAGAATTCTGTATTTTAAGAATAGATGACTAAAACCTTAAAATATAAAGTAAAATCCAGGCTAAAACAGAAATCTACACTACAAAATTGATGAAAGAGGATCTTTCCCCAACAGCATCAGAAAATTGCAGCCTTTAGCTCCACATTGTGCTGGTTGCATCAAAGAACGTCATTATCATCAGACTAGGATTTGCATGTGTAATTTGTAAGAACTAGCAGCCAAGTGAATCACTGTCTCCTGTAAGTATTCATGTATTTCATTCAGTCACTACTACATCTCTGGACCCTGGTGCACCAGTCTCTGCTCTACTCCCCTGAACGAGATGACGAAAACCCAGAGATAAAGTAATGGCTGTTATTGGGTTAATAATATCCCTTAGTTACTACAGGATGATCGGGTCTGTGATCTCCTAAACGAAAGAATGGTGAAGACTAAACAGAAAGAGGTGAATGGAGTGATTTCAGAGTTCCAGGAGGATCACAGGCCTCTCACAAAGTTTGAAATTCTTTCAGAGCTAAAACCAAGACCTTCTCTGGGTGGCCCATATTTATTTCGTTATCAGAAGAAAGGAGGGGAGCACTCAAGAAGGGTGGAATTACTCACAGACTTTAATCCTAAGTAAGGTATTAAATTAATCGTTACTAAGGATTAAATTAATCCACCCTGGAATGAGATGCTTGAGACTACAATATTTATCTAGTTGCAGTCAGATCCAGGTATCCTTGGCTATGATCTTGTCTTATCCTTTGAGGCTTTCTGGCTTCAACCACTATTGAAGATTTTAGTAGAGATTAGTGCCTCACAGAGATTCATTTACTCCGAGCCCATCATCACTTTCCAGATAAGGAGTCTAAGCCTTAGACAGATTCACAACTGCACATGAGAAGCCAATTGGTTAATTTGAATCCTGCTGTGATTGCTTCATAGTGGTTTCTGTGAGTCTGTAAAAGTTGGATGAGAAAATCCAAGAGCTTTAATCCAGAAGGTCCTGGCCTATTTGGCAGAGGGGACTTTTCACATTTTTGTAACACAATTGAATGGAACTCCTCATGTTAGAGAAAGAAATAAATAACAATAATGGCTAACTTGGTTTAGTAATTACCTGAGAGTACATTCTCAGGTAGAAACTCTTATTCAGTTGATTTAACTGGAAAATACTCTCAAGAGAATGGGACTTGGGAAGTAATGTAGGATAGAGAAAGATAACAAAAGCAAGGAAAAGCAGAGGAAAACTAATCAAGATAGTAGGTTCTTCTGGAGAAGGCCAGAAAAGTCCTGGAGCACCCATTGCACAGGGCCTGATTTGATGTCTGCATACTAGCAGGGCATCAGATGAATTCACGGTAAAGACAACTGCCTATTGGTCATGGTGAATTCTCAAGAGAAGATGGAAGGTCTGACATGGCATCAGGCAATGTGAGCAGAGACGGAGCAGTGCAGCAGAGGTGGAGGAATACAGGCTGATAGTGTCAGGGTAGGCGAGCAACAGCTGCCGCTCACAGAGCTGGCCCCGATCCGCCACATTCACCGTGTTTCGCTGCAGAGAGATGCCGACCAGCTCCTTCGTTTGGGGTACAAACCAGCAACACCATCCTTTGCTTCACGGTCACTCAGGTAAGGAAGAGCCAGAAATCAATTTCCAGGTGCAGAGCTACTCCTCCTTTTTTTGGTCAAGAATCATTGTTCTTCATGAGTAAAAAATGCATGTGTTTTGTTTTATCTGAGTTATTGCTAGCATTATTGGTGTAACTACTCAGTCTCACTCGTGTTTGCACGGAACATGTGCAGCATTTCCTGTCTTGCACACTTTCTTTGTGTTATCCACTGCTTGATGTTTATGTGTAGTCACTGGAGCAGTTTCATAATCTACGTACCTTAGATATGGCTTAGCCCATCACTGCACGTTCAATGTCAACCTGGTCTTTCTAAATGCACCTATTATTATTTTCAGACAGACATTTTCTTGGCTCATTCATCTAGTCTTTGACTATCTCAAATATTTTGGGAATATGTATTTTGTTTTTCAAATCTCTAAATGTGTTCCTTATTTTGCTTTTTCATTTTTATGTATTTCTACTTAGAAGGCTGTTTTTTGCTCACATGAGTTCTTTTATCATTAGCTGCTTAATATTTTACTCAAGAGCATATCTGTGACAACCTGTACCAGTACAACAAGGCGTCACAAGCATAAAGCCTCTTTATATATCAATTTCTCAGTTTCCTGACTAATGATACAAAAAGCAAACACAGAGAAGTAGCTCTAAGATATGGCAGACACAATCCACTTGCCACTTACAATCATCTAACCAAATATGCACATCAGTAGTATGTTGTAAGAGAACAGTATGTACAATTGAAATATAAAGGTTGAATATAAACATCTGCTCAAGTACATAATTTTGAAGTGAGCTTCATTTTTCTACATGGAATCTAGGAGAAAAGAGGCAAGTTTCCTTTGTCTAGACTACTGCTCTTCAGTAGAGAGATATCCCTTTTTATTTCTAGTCCTGATTAAATAATTCTGTATAATAATTCTTTATAATCTTCTGGCATACACTCCCTCCCCAAAACACTGACCACCCATAAATAAGTGAACACAAACAATTTAGTGCTGTGGCAGAGGAACCTTCTAGGTTAGTACATCATAAAAGTATACAATTGAGTACTACTCAGCCATAAAGAAGGATAAACCCACAAGTTGTATAGGTAAATGGATAAAACTTGAGACCATACTCATAAGTGAAATACATCAGACCCGTGTATGTGTAAACACTGTATAGTCTCACTAGTGTGATAAGCTGAATGAGTAAATAAGATCCAATGTGTACAGATATTGTGAATTGGTCGGAAACAGTTTTTTAAAAAAGAGGAACTAATGGAGGAAATGAGAAAGGAAGTAAGAGAAAAGGGAAAATATTATATACAAACTACACAAGTAGTTAAGATGGTTATACAGCTAGTTTCTCTTAGTTCATGGAAAAGAAAGGTAGGTGCTAATATTGTTTGGCCAAGATATCATGCCTGTAACTCACCCTCTGAGTAATTACTCTGAAGATAACAATGTACAATGTACTAATCATTGTTACTCTCTGTTAGCCTGATTTGAAACTCTGTTTTATTTTATTTATACTTCTCTTCTCTTTAAAATAAAAAAGTGTGTATCTGAAGTTTGGAATTTCGCTTTGTTTCACTTTATGAATTTCCTTTACTTTCTTGAAAGCCAATCTGAATATAGATGACTATGTGTAGTTGTTCCACTCCAGAGTTTTAGCTGTATTTTTCAGTAAGAAGAATTTGAGGGTAGCTGCTATGTTATATTGTTAGAAACACAAGCAGAGGCCACTCAGGACAGTAGCACAGCATGTGATTAACCTGATACCTGTCTGTAGTTTCTTTACTGCGCTGTGGACTGTTTCCATCCTTGTATATTAAAAATCAGAGAAAGGAGGCTGACTGAAACCACTTTAGTACTTGAATTAAGGAGAGGATCTGAAAGGTTACCTCACTTTGCCAAACTTTGTATTTTTCCTTTGGTTATTAGCATTTTCATACAATGAAAGTACATGTAGACATACATATGTGTATTCAATCCATAGATATTTACACTTTTTCTTAAAGAACTGAAAGCAGAGTATTTGTTTCCATATAAGATGTTATTATCTACAGCAGTCAAGACTAAACATAGCAAGTCGAAAATCACAGGAAAAGAACACAGCCACGGAGTAATTCAGAGGTCCTGTTCATTCTACTTGATGTATATGATTTGTGAGGTCATCTGTTCACAGTCATCAACTCAGAACATGGACTGGTAGGAGCTCTCTTTCCGCATATGCTTGCAGCATGCACAGCTCGACCAAAGAGATGTGTAAATTGCATGTCTCCTCTTAGAACTTCTGTCAGGATCTGGAAGACAGCATGTATATTCACATTTCGTTTAATGAAAGTCATCTCAGGAATAGTCAGCTTAAAGAGGATTTTGAATACACTATTATCATAGCTGAATGACTATTAACACTTAATTCTGGAGAGAATATTTAGTTACCCCCCCTTCTAAGTTCTATGTTATCTCCTTAGTAACACAAAACCCTCATTAGCTCTTGACCCTGACTCAGAATTCAGGCTCTCTGCTTAGAAAGGAGAGATGATAAGCCCTTTGTTATGTTTTCTAGAAAAGTTTCCAAGTCCATTTTTCTCCAAAATCATTATTGCCCCCTGGGGGGAAAAATCTTGCTTCCCAGGGCTCTTTAGGCCTTAGTTGCTTGGCAAAATGAACACTGTATTTTGTTTTTCCTTGCTAGTAGATATGGAGGTTTTGAAATCTCAAAACTTCTTAGCATTTTCATTAACGCAGATAGTCTTTTGTGACTTTGCTCAAAACATAATTATGGGTTTGGATGTAGCTAACTAGTAAGATCCTTGCTTAGCATACGTGAAGCCCTAAACTTGATCATACACAAAATAAAATAAAAATTCATTTTGCTTATATTTTTATTTGAGCTACAGGCGGCATTACACGCCAGTAACCACATTCATTATAATTTTCATAATCTTCTTTTCATAGCTATTTCCTTTGTTTCTTTCTTTCACTCTTTATTGTTGCCTCTTTAAACCTTTCTGAGAGTCAGTCACACGTAACTTGAGTCTGCAGTGCTAGCATGGAACGACTGTCTTCTCTAAGATATTTTTTGCCTGATGGAAACAAAGGATTTGATGAAAACAAAATTACTAATTCCTCCATCTGAGCGGTCTTTACTGATGGAGGTTTAAGCAGTAAATATGACAAAATGCAACTACCTTCGTCCTTGGTGCGAGGATCAGTGTTGAATGTTTTTATCCCCCAAGGGCTTTGACTGCTCTTTTAGAAAGAGTATGAAGAAGCACGTGCTTCTTCACATTTTCATGTTTTATAATTGTTTCTTTTTATTCCTCTTCAAAAACATAAAAGTTAATATCCTACTTTTTCTTGCAGTCACTAGTAAACAGCTTTGAGTAGTAATGTGTTGCTTTCTAAAATTTTACTTAAGAGTTTAAAGGATATTAAGTCCATGATCTGTCTTCCAAAAAATATAATTGTTGTTACTGTTTGTATTTTACATTATCTTTGATTCACTGTTTTACCCAGGGCAAAATAACATATTCTTCCACTTTCTGCTCCGTACAGGGCTGTTAAAATATTCACCACATTCTAATTGTTTATATTTTATCTAATTGTTTGTCTCTCATTGTATCTAATTTATGTCTAATTGTTTGCACATGTATCTCATTTTTATATTGGCAGTAGCTGTTGGTGCTTCCAATATAAAGCAGAGTGGGCTCAGCTGTGCTGGTTAGTAGACTGCTTCCATATTTCAGATACTTAATAAAACCAAAGTTTGCCTGTTTCCAGTAGTTCATGTCTCCTGTGAAGAGCTTTGCTCACCATTATCCTCGTAGAGGACAATGCTTCCAAGACGATGAGAAGGCGAATAGGTGTTTGGAATAACAGTATAGTGTCTTTTAGTGTTGCTGTACAGAAATGCCGTCCATCTCTTAAACTATCAATTTATTGATTTAAATAAGGCATGGGTCAATTTGAAACTTCTGGAGGACCCAAACACATAGTCATACTAAGTGAGGAGGTGACTAAGAAATCCTTGGAAAATGCTGTAATGACTATATCAGCGTTCAGTACAACTACTACGAAGAAAAATAAAATTACTACATGAATGAAGAGAAATGTAAACTAAACTTGCCTCGAATCTGGGGTTGTTCATAATATATATTCTCTTTTGCTGCAAAAGTTTAAAATATGGAACTATTTTAAAACTCAATATTATATAGAATATTTGAAGATGCAAGAGTTATACATTGAAAAGAATTCATTTTTGTCTATACACAATAAAGGTCTGATAATGTTAGTGCATCCAGCTTCCAGCCATTTGAATTGCAGTAACAAGGGGTAAGCTCTGGGGCCCTGGCCTGGAGCCAAAGAAGCCAAAGTAGGCTTCCTGGTGCTTCCACTATTCCCCCAGGGGACCTTCAGTGTCAGCTAAAAATGTTGCAGCAAAATCAGGCATTTCTGCAGTTGAAATCCTATGATTAAATTGAAGAGTATTTTAATATTTTACAAGAATCTCAGAACATGTGTTAACATCTAACTGGATATGCCATCCACAAATGGACTCGAAATGCCTTGTGTGGCTGTGCATTCTAGTAATTTTCGCAGCTGCTCTCCTACTGTTAATGTTTCAGCAACCGCATTCTGTGCCACTGAGTGCTCAGAGTAATTTCTGCTCACACGCTGAAGTGAGGCAATTATCTTTTTTCTTTCTTTCTCATCTTCTTTATTTGAAAGTAGTGAATATCTGACAAATACCTTTGTCTCAAACCATTTTAGCAATGCTTGACTAACAAAAATATGTTTCAATATAATTACAAAAAGTAAAATTTTTAAACGATATACATGACCCTACCATCTGGAACTCTCTTGAGTAATTTAGGTAACACATATATAAGAAGAATTTCTTTTACCTAATTTGAAGACTTGAGAAAATAAAAAAGTTTTGAAGTTTTCTCTTGTCACATGTACACACAACTCAAAATAAATAAGTTTGTTTTATCCTTTAGAAGAATGTGAAACTACTATAGACAGTTAAGTTAGATCGGGATTGATATGCAGTTCAAGAGGAACTGAGCTCTTGGGGAAGTCAGATAAAAAAATAAAGGCATCAGTACTACAGCTGGATCCAACTGTGAAGAAAACCTGGCCACTGGATGGACATGCAACAGCCAGGCCTGTGAGATAACAGGAATTCGTGCTTATGGGGTAATTACCACTGATCCAGTAGGGCCATGTAGGCATCAGCCCCACAGGTGCCTGATGAAAACATCTGGACCCATCCTCCCTTCCCCTCCCCAGAATGCCTTTGTTCTTTCTAGGTGCCCTTTCTCCATGACTCACATCCCTGTTGGATCAGTATTAGCTGTGGCCCTATACTAGTAACCTTGTAAGTTGGTGTAGTTTAACCCACATAGCATTTACACACATTATGCCTGACAAAGAGCCTCTATGGCCACCTATTTGGGAGCTCTTCAGGAAATCCAGGAGCTATTCTTTCCTTATTTATAATAAAACTGTCCTGACTTCCCCCTTTGGTCTGTTACTTCATTCTTCAATGTTGTGAGAGCACACACTTGGCACTTCTGACATGTAACAGGTTGGGAGTTAAGTTTTTCTTATATCAAAAAGATGGTGTGGCTGACCTGTTCTCGGTGTCACTAGTGCAGGAATGTTCATCCACTTATTTTCAGTTTAATGACTTATTTATTGCTTTATATAAGAATTATGAGGTGTTCTATAGTTTAAAAAGTTCATGCTGTGTTGGGAAAAAAACTACCAAGCAGAAAAATTAAATAAATTTAGAACAGATGGAGCACGTAGGAAATTTTGGTTGCATCAAAAATCAAAACATAGTAATTTTTCTTTGTAAGTCTCTGTTTCAATCTCTATTTTTATCTCCTATAAAGAAAAAATTATCTTAAGTTTTATACACAGTATTCATGTCACAAATATTGTTTTCTCCCAATCTGCTTATTAATAAAATTTTCACTTTAAGTGGCATAATTTATCATCAAAGCTGCTACTGACTTCATATGTATGTAATTGTCCTCCAATGATAGATGTGCCATTTTGTCTTATAATAGTAATCTCTCTGTTTGGAAATTTTCTTCACCAACTTTTAATTTTATTATAATTTGGGACACAGATAAGGAGTACTATGAAGCCAGGAATGACCAAGTTTTTTCCCCCTTTTTCCTGTTTTTTAAATTTGTCTTTGTTTGAGACAGGGTTCTGCTTTGTAGCTCAGGCCTAGAATTCCCAGTGATCCTCCTGTCTCAGCCTTCCAAGTGTTGAAATTAAGTGCATGCGTTGCCATGGCTAGCACTTCTTCTGAAAGGGTGTTTCTCTTATTTTAGGGTGTCCTAACAGACCTGGCTTGGCCATTCCTGCCAACAGGCCAACAAAGAAGATAAGATAAGATAAGACAATACAAGATAAGATAAGATAGGAACCACAGGAGAGAATCTTTAACCATCGTGGTCATGCTGGGAGGGCAGACAAAGAGGCACAAAATATTATGAGGTGGACAGGAGCACTGAGGATTTACAGGAAGGGAAACAAGGCAAGGGCTATGTGGATGTATGGCTAGGATTTCTCATAGCTAGCAGTGTAGACAATTCTGGTCAAGGTTTCTTCAGATTTAGCACTGTCTCAGCCCTAGTTCTCCAGAGAGGCTCTAGAGAAGGCTGTGAGATTGAAGGAGCAGTCCAGTTCCTGTCACGTGATTGTTCCTGCTTTGTGGTGGAGGTAGCGCCAGTTCTTGCACAAACCATTGCTTGTCTGCTGCTCTGTGAAGTTCTACCTTTCCTGGACCTCAGGTGACTGCACGTTTAGGGTAATGACTGGCACTTGTAGGCACAGCTCCAGGTGGTCTGGAAAAGCACATTGTAAAACTGGCATTTAATAACCCTGCAAGTTTGATACCTCTTGTCTCTGTGCCCTTGGTCTCTAAGGGGAACAAGATAGGACAGGAAGTCTTACAACTCAGAAGCAGGGTTAGAAAGCATTCCAAGTGAATAACATCCTGTGTGTAGAGCTGGGCAGGGGCCTGACCTAAAGCTTTAAAGTGAAAATGCAGACAGATCTAATAAAGGCAGAGGCTCAAAGTGTGGTCGTGCTTTTAGTTACTCATGGGCGATCTGTAGGACCGGCATTTAAATCCCCGTGGACACACCTGTGTTTGACAGCGATGTGTCTTTGTAAAATCACAAATCATTCACACAGAGTGACCTTACAGAACTCCCTTGCTTTATTTTCTATATAAAAGCCATTAATGTACAGTAAATAAAGCATTTTAATGTAATTTTTATGTGCTTTTCAAAATTTCCAATTTTTGTATGCTTTGGCCTTTCTTCCAAAAGCCACATAGTTAACTATGATTGCGATATTATGACACTGTTGTACTATTTCTTTTCCTTTTATCTACAATAATATTTAGAAGACGGAAAATGTGGCACAGATTAGCAGCTCTCCCTGGGGAGAGTTTATGGTTAGAAATAACATAGAGGCAGTTCCGCAAACATTGGACATACACATGTGTGCAGATAAACACACACATTACATACCTAGTGTTTATACATGGTATGTTAATGTGTATTAAATATAGAAAATTGTTGATTTATGCAGAAGATGTATATCTACATGTAAAACACTGAAGATAAATGTTTGTGTGTATCTCTTCATTATTTTCTCATTGCTAGGACAAAATCACACTCATGATCCTCAAGTTAGAGGAGGAAACATTTATCTCAGTTTATCTTAGCTCACAGTTTATAAAGGTTTCAGTCCCTAGTCTGCGGGTTCTAGCAAAGGGCAGCGTGGCAGCAGGGAGACACTCCGTGGCATGCCAAACAGAAAGCAGCTACCCTGCCTCCCTTATGTGCTTCATGTTCCACAGAGACTAAAGCCCTGTTGGCTGGTGGCAGCCCCACCTATGGCGACTCATGCCATAGGTGTTCAGAAATCCCATCGTCCACAACCACACTAAACTTCCACTGGACTAATCCAATTCCCACACACCCAAAATCCAGCATGATGCCTGTGATTTAGCTACTTCCCCCAAAGCCCCATCTATGAGTGCTTGAAACTTTGCGGAACATCTAGGTATAAACAATAAGAGTCTGTTTGCATTTTTGTGCTTGAATCTCCATGTTATGCTGTGTGCTTTAGTTTCATATTAGCTCTTGGGTGCTGAATTTTACATGTTATTTTTTAGTTTTCAATGGAAAATACATTACACATATTTTAGTATGTGCTATATATTAACTACCTTATATAGGGGAGTGAAATGGTTTTAGCAGATAAAAATATTGAGTCAAAGAGAATATTACAGTTGAAGATCTCAAGGACTGTGTATTTCCAGGCCATGGCAATATATTGGTGTGGCAATGGGGTACGAAGACACAGTAGAATAGATTAAATTAATATAAAGTACAAAATGTAAAACAACAAATGGTTCAGGGCTATTGGGAGAAAAGAGCCCTTTTCCACTGTTGGTGCGAGTGTAGACTGGTGCTGTCACTGTGGAAATCAGTGTGGAGGGGCCTCAAAAAAAAAAAAAAAACACCTAGGATTAGAGTTCCCATTCAACCCAGGTATTACTCCTATGGGTATTTTTCTGGAAGAATTGAAAACATTATACCACAGAGATATATGTGCACCCATGTTTATAGGAGCACAATTTGTCATAGCTAAATCTTGGAAACAACCCAAATGCCCATCATCTGAGGGATGGATAAAAAATGATGTATTTTTATACAGTGGAGTACTACTCAGCTATAAAGAAGGATAAACTCAAGGCTTTTACAGGTAAATGGATACAACTAGAGACCATAGTCATAGTGAAACAAATTAGACTCACGTGTAAACACTGTATTGTCTCCCGACAGTAAGAACTGAAAGAGTAAATAAGATCCAAATGTACAATAGATATTGTGAAAGGAAAGGAGCTGCTCAAAAGGAAAGGACAACTGGGATACGGGAAGGAAGAAAAGAAGGAATTGTAGGACTACATATATTAGCCATATACTTATATACAGTATTGGTTTATGAAAGGAAGAGTTAATGTTTAATCGTTTGATCAATTTTTCAGGCCTATATCTGGTAATCTGGGCAACTACTTTGAAGATAACAATATATGATATAATCACCATTGTTAATTTCCTATCATCTTGTTTTGAAATTCTGCATCACTTTTATTGTTTTTTTCTTAATCTTTAAACTAAAAAAAAATGCTGAGAATGGATGATTTCACGTATCATGAGGCAGTGTTTTAATAGCTCATTTACAGCTTTAACACTGTGAAGGATGATTAAAAGTTAGTCAATGGAATGATAGTGTCAGTCAGTAGCTCAGTCTAGTTGCGAGAAGTAATTATCATGGCAGTAAATTATCAGATTACTCTCTTTTTGTCTGCATTTAACAGGCTATCAAAATGTATTGGAATTCTATGTTGTGTTGCTTCAACTTACCAATATTTTCTTCACTATCTTTGACACGTGGTAGAAATACTATAAAGTATCTATAAATTTACAGCTGTATCTCAGAGGTGAGAAAAATCTCATGTGGAAATACCTTCTCCTAGTTCTAGACTTTGAGGGAAGCATCGCATTGTATAAACTTTTGAAGTAAGCCACAGAGATATATGTGCACCCATATTTATAACCATTGCAAATTGTCTTTTTTTAAATTTTACTCAGAGAAGTATAAGCTTCCTTTTTTCCATCATTCCAATATTTTATTAGTGCGCATTGATTGTGCAAAATGCTTTAGGATATTTTCATAGATGCTGCATTCCTATCCATGTCACATTCCTATCCATTTCTCTCCTTACATCCTCCCTTGTTCCTCACCTTTTCCCAAATAGTCTCCTTTTTACATTCCTGTCAATGGTTTTTCTAGATTCAACTTAATAGAATCAAATGTGACATTTGGCTATTTGTTTCAAATTATAGTGTCTCATTGCAAAACTTTTACTATGAATGACACGATTTATCCTTGTTTATGACTAAATAAACCTTCTTCATGTATATATGCACCACACTTTCTTTGACAATTTATTCATTGATTGGCACACAGCTTGATACGATTAACAATTACCATAACTTGATTGTTAATTGTACCAAAGTCAACGTGGATGCACAGATACCTTCATAGTATATTAACTTTGGTTACTTCAGGTCTATGTGGAGGAATGGTAGAGCTGGATCATGTTTTAATTCTATGTTTAGTTTTTTGAGGAAGTTCCACAGTGGTTCATGCAGGGACTGTACTAATATACATTTTCACCGGTAGGATATGAAGATTGCTTGATTCTCGTATCCCTGCCAGCATTATTTTTTTCTTGACAGTAGCCATTCTGCCTGAGATGACATAGAATCTCAACATAATTTTCTCTTGCATTTCCCTGATAACTATAGATGTTAAAAGACTTTTTCTTGTAAATATTGACCGTTTGTTCTTATTTTGATGAATTTCTCTTCAGTTTACTTGCCAACTATTTACTGGATAACTTGTTCTTCAGTGTTAAATTATTTGAGTTCTCTACATAGCTTTGAAATTAATCCCCACCAGATGAATAGGTGCCCATTACTCTCTGCAGTTCTGTAGGCAATCTCTTCATTCTGCTCCTTGTTTGCTTTTCTGTGCAGAAGTTTTTAATTGGATGAAATCTCACTTGTGTGCTCTTGCTATTGTTTTCTGAGCTATTAGATCTGTTATGGATTATATTGCCTATGCCTGTATCTTGAAGTGAATCCTTTGTATTTTCCTCTAGTAGTTTTATAGTTATGGATCTTCAGTTGATACTGAATTGTTTTTATATATGGTGAAAGGGACAAGATTTCATTCTGCTGCATGTGAATATCCTGTTTTCTGAGCACCATTCATTAAAGAGATGTAATAAAATCTCTTATCTAACATACTTTTGGCACATTTATCAAACATCAAATGACTGCAGATATGTGGTTTTGTTTGGGGGGTCCTCTATCCTATTCCACTGGCCTGTGTGTCTATTTGTGTTCCAATATCATGCCACTTTTGTTACTATTGTTCTGTAGCATAATTTGAAATCAAATATTACAGTATCTGGAGTATTGCTTTTTACTTGAGTGTTTTGGCTATTTAGGATATTTTGCCCTTTAATATTAATTTCATACATTTTCTACTTCATTTATATTTCTGTGGGGATCATATTGAAACTATGGATGGCTTTTAGCAGTATGACAGTTTTAACAATATCAACTTTGTTAATCCATGAACATAGGTGATATTTGTGTCTTGTACTACCTTCTTCAATATTCTTTTGTTATTCTGAAATTTTTATTGTGGAGACATTTCACCACCCTACTTAGTTGTATTCATAGTTTTCTTATTTTGAATGGCTACATCTGACTGATTTATTGGTTTCATTTTCAGTGGGTACATTATTAGTATGTAGAATGTCTACTGACTTTCAGGTGTTGATTTTGCAACCTGCTGCTTTGCAGAATTTGTCAGAATGAAAAATCTTTTGGAGGAATCAGTAGTGTCCTCTGAGTATAGAGTCATCTCATCTGTAAACACAGATGATTTATATTCTTTCTTCTATCTCTTTATTTCTTACTTTTGTTTCTCAACTTTATTATTCTGACTAAAGTTTTAAGTAGTAAATTTAATCTAAGTGGTGAAAGTGGATACATTTGTCTCTTTCTGGTTTTCAGAGGAAATACTTTCAGTTATCACCCATTGAATGTCATGTTGACTATGGGTTATCTAAGTGTATTGATTAGGTTTCTCCAAAGGAACATAATTAATAGAAAATGTGTATAATCACACAAATGGACCTATCAGGTAGGCTTACAGGATCCGGGTCAGACAACTCTACAGCAGTTGTCTGTGCACTGGAGAGCCAAGGGATATAGCACAAGAAGGTGGGACCTGCAGAACAAAAGAAATCGGGGCGCTGCACCAGACCAAGGTTGAAGGGCTGGAAGCCTACAGGAGAGTTAGTGCGATGAGTCTGTATTGGAAAGCTAAGGAAACTGGAGACTAGTGTCCAAACATGATGACAGCAAAAGATGGACCCACTCAGGCAGACTGGGAGATCTTTGAAATGTGCAGCAACCTCCTCCTTCTTTTCCTTTTATTCCATCCAAGCTGTGAGCCTTGCTGCTTGGTGCCTCCTACAACTGAGATGAGTGTTCCACACTGTTTGCTGGGCTACATGTCCGTGCTCTCTGGAAACATCCCAAAGACACATCCAGAACTGTGCTTTAACGATCTGCTATGCATTTCACAATCCAGTGAAGTTGACACATCACAACTAACTGTCATTAAAACAGATGGCAAATTTTGCCAAGGCCATTCTCTGTACTTGTCTCAGTCAGTTTTCCCATTGCTGGACACAGCACTGAACACCTACCATTTAAACAGGAGCATATAATTTGGCTTTCAGTTTTAGTCCATGGTTGGCTGGCTGCACAGCAGGAACAACATGGCAGAAGCGTATTGGTGGAGCGAAGATGCTTAGTTTTGGCACCCAGGAAGCAGAGCAGAAAAGCGCTGGAGAGGAAGGCAAGAGACAAGACACAGACTCTTAGGCCAAGTTGCCTAGAACCACTGTCACACTTAGAAACATGTTCTGTCGATCCCTGGGCTAGAACCCAAAACAATCCAGTGGAGACTCCACCCTAAGACCAGGCTTTGATGGAGTTTATCGTGTAATTTTTGCCTTGATTCCATTTATGTCACCTATTACTTTTATTAATTTGTGTATATTGCCATCTTTGCTTCCCTAGAACTGAACCGCCCGATTATGGTATGCGATATTTTAAATACATGAATTAGTTTCTTTTGTTATTGCTGAGACAAAAGACAAGACATCAAAAGTTAAAGGAAGAAATATTTATTTGACTCACAGTTTTTAGAGATTTCAGATAATAGTTGGGTGGGTCCAAGGCAGCTTGGCATGGAAAAAGGGCATAACACAGGACAAACATTTTATGGTGGGAAGAAGGCAGGAAAGCAGCAAAGCAGCACATTAGTGAGGAAGCAGCAGGTGATGACAGCAGGATGTCTTTGCCATTCTATCCAGGTTACACACCCTTTGACCAGGTAGTGCTCACACCTAGGGTGGAGCTTCCCATTATCCACACTCAGAACTATTCCAGATCAACTGATGGACGGATTTAGTAATCGTACACCCTTGGTCCCAGCATCACAAACTTAATCCTAGATCACAGGTTTGAACCCAGCATCACATGTTCTAGATCCAGCCACCTCTGAAAAGCCCTACCTATGCACATACGAAGCTTTTGCGTGACATCTAGACTGAGGCCATAACATCATGATTTTGAATTTAACATCTTTGTTCATCAATAATATTAATCTGTAAACTTTTTTGTTGTGTCCATAGGCAGAGTGATATTGGATTTATGGAATACTTCAAAAGGATTCCTTTACCATTTATTTCACGGACTATTTTGAAGAGCATTGTTGTTAGTTTTTCTATAAGGTCTGATGAAATTTAATGGTAAACCTGTCCCATCCTGACCTTTTGTTGTAGAGAGATATTTCACTACTGCTTTAATCTATTGTTTTACTGCTCTGTTTAGGTTTGTTTAATTTTCTCTTGTTTCAGTTCTGATATTTGCCTACAAATTTATTCATTTTATAGGTTTTCTAGTTTATGATAATATAAATCTTAAAAATAATCCCTGATGGTCCTCTGGATTTTAGTCATATGTCTTATAACATTTCTTCTCCTCTTTCACCTCTAAAATGAAAGATTGATTAATCTCTTTCATTGGGTTAGCTTGTTAAGGATGTGTCAGTATTGTAATCTTTTCGAAGAATCAACTGTTTGTTTCATTGATTCTTTGTAATGCTTTCCAGTCACTATTTGATTAACCCCAACTTTGATTTATTATTTTATTTTTTCTCCTGTTTTGTGTTTGCCCTGGTATTATTCATACAATACCTTGAAATGTTTACATAGATTATTTATTTGAGATCTCTGATGTTTAATGTAGGTTCTCATAATTATAAACTTTCCTGCTAAAATTACTTTCCGTGGATTCTGACACACTCTCTTTCCATATTTATTTGAATCTAGGAATTTTTTTACACTTCACTAATTTCTACAATGACTCTCTTTGTAATCAGAAGGGTATTTTCTATCTTCGTGTGTTTTTATCATTTTTGTTTTTCTTGTGTTGATTTATATTTTCCTTATGTTATGGTTTGATAGGATGCAAGAGATTATTTTTTGGCATTTGTTAAGGGTTACTTTATTTCCTAAAATAGGACCAGTTACGGAGAAAGTTCCTCGAGCTACAGAAAAGAATGAATGGTCTGCAGCTGTGGTCTGCAGCTGTTAAATGAAACTAGGTGCAGATATCTGTTAAACTCATTTGACGTATAGTGTTACATCAAATGAGTTTATATATATATGTGTGTGTATATATATATATATATATATATATATATATATGGACAAATCAAACTGACTTATTGGTTTCATTCTCAGTGGGTACATTATTGGTATGTAGAATGTCTATTGATTCTCAGGTGTTGATTTTGCATCCTGCTGCTTTGTCAAATTTGTTTCTCAGGTTTAAAAGCCTTTTGGAGGAATCTGTAGTGTCCTCTGAATATAGAGAACACACATATAGATATATATATATAGATAGATAAAGATATATTCAGAGACCCGTTTTGGTTCTTATGATTAATTATACCTTGAATTTGTCCCGTCAGATATGCTTGCATTTGGATTTTATTTTTATGAAGTATCACCTTTGTATATATTTTTGCTTGTGATATTTATTCTGAAGGCAGAAGAGTTGGCTTTTTGTTAATCCAATCTGACAGTCTGTGTCTTCTGATAGGAGAATTAAGTCTACTTACTTGTAAAGTTATTATTGAAAAACATTTAATTATGTATGCCATATTTTCATTTTCTGTGGTATTAGAAATTGAAAATTTTTAAATTTATTTTGAGACTAAGTCTTGCTAACTCACTAAATTGCGAGGCATAGCTGAGACTTGCAGTCCTTCTGCGTCAGTCTTCCAGAGTGCTGGGATTACAGGCATGTACCTTCATGCCGCACCATTTTTTGATACTAGCAATCAAGGCAAGGGCCATGTAAATGTTAGCAAATGTTCTACTACTGAGTGATATCTTTAGCTGTATTTTGTCAGTTTTTAATTTCTTCTAGTTCTTTGCTTATTTACTTTTCTAACAGGCTTGTTCTTTCATATGCTTTTGTGGTAGTATTTTCTCTGTGTGTGATTTTTTAAAAAGGAAAAGCTTATGGAATGTTTCTTAATGGTCATAAATCTTTTTAGTTCATGTGTGTATAGATTTTTACTTTTTTGTTTTATTTAACTTTTGATTCTAAAGGGTAGCTTTGTCATTATTGTAGTACAGTTTGGCAGTGATTTTATCTCAAGGCTTGAAATACTTTGTGTGTTTCCATCCCTGCTGGCCTTTAAAATTTCAGCTGATAGAATTTCACCTGTTTGACCAGTTTCCTTGTATTACTGATTTCACACTTTGTTCTCACAGCTTTGAATATAATTTTTCCTGTATGATTGGCATTTTAGTTACTGTATTTATTACAGTAGTTATTTTTCTGGTTATATTTATTTGAGGTTCTGTTTGCCTCCTTTGCTTAGATGTGCATATTGTTTCCAATATTTGGGAAACATTCTGATTTTATTTCACTGAATGTATTTTCTATTCCCTTACATTACAATTCAGCATACTTACCTTTTCAGAAGCTTCGTAAAATTACTGTTTTAATCATGTAACAGAGCTTTTGTATGTTCAGTTTCAAGTTTATTTTCTTTTATAAATGTCAGGAAATAATAATCATCAATGTTGTCTTTGAGCTCTGAAATCTGCTTCTCCACTTGATCAAGTCTGTTATTTAGGTTTTCCATTGAGATTCTTGTTTCATTTATTGATTTTATTTTCAATTTTAAATCTTTATTATATATGTTTATATATGTTTGTGAGATGTAAAGATCACATTCCTCATCGATGCTGGTACTCAGACAGTACACATCTTAATTATTTTTATCTCTTTTCCTTCCTTTCCCTTCCCCCTCCTCCACATCCTCTGTCTGCCTCAGTTACTTTTCTCTCACTGCTGAGACAAAATACCCAATGCCCAAAATGAAGGAAGGAAAGGTTTATTTAGCTTACAGTTTGTGGTGGTTTCAGTCCATACTTGGCTAGTTCTGAGGCAGACTGGCACATGGCAGAGGTCAACATAGCAAAAACAACCACAGCCAAAAGGAGGAATGGCAGCAAGCAGCCTCTTTCCTTCCCTTACATTGTAAACCAGCTACCCCCACCCAGGGGCGAGGTAGCTCTCACATAATCTCCATGCCCTGCTCTTCCACAGGCTCAGGATGTGTACAAAGTAAGCACCTTGGTTTCCTGCTGAGTCACTCAGCCAAACCTCTAGACTCCTCAAGTTGACACAATGTATCAACCATAAGTGTCCTTAACTGCAAACATCTACTATCTGTTTCCTATTTTCTGTCAGGTGAAGCAATAAACTAAATAACTACTATGAAATCCATATGCTAACAAGAATTACCAGTTATGATAGAGTCGGTAATAATATAAACTAAAAATTGTAAAAGATGATAAAAGTAAAATTAAGAAAGAAGAAAATGGTAAAATGAAAGCCAAAATAATATTAAAACATGAAAACAGAAAGTAAGAGAAAAGTAGAAATTAAAGGCTATAATAAACAAATGTACAAGAGAATGAAATAATTTGAATAGCAGCAGGACAGAAAAATCAAGTAAGAAAAAGAAATTATTGAAGATAAAAATATTTAAAACAAAAGAATGAAAAGAGAAATATAAATATATATCTTCACAAACCAAGAAGGGAATTTTAAAATATCTTAATGAAAATATTGTCCTTGTTGGCTGAACCTGTGGACAAATGTGAATATTTACTATTTATGCCAATATGCATTGCCTTTTGAGTCTTGGACTATGTGTCCCTCAAGGTGAGACAAAGTTTCTGTGTGTCATTTTGTGTTGCTTACCTGAGCTGACAGCTTCAGTTCTATGGTATTGGAGCAGAAGAATAACTGTCAGTTTCCCTGCTTGCCAGTACCAGTAAGCGTGAAATGGCAAGTTCAGTCAGCCACAGATTATGTGTATTAGCTTGAGGCAATCCCATGCCTTGGCAGACACTGCACCCGGTCATGCATTGGATCTTGCACACACTTTGAGAAGCTCACTCAGAGAGCAGAGCACAAAACTGTACATTCCTCTGCAAATGACTATGATTTTTTAAAATCTTTTCCCCAGTCATCACATCTGTGCTGTCTTCCCACTCTCCTCAGCCTGTGACACAGGCTGCTGGACTTACAGGGAAAATGGATTACATAGCCTTCTGTGTCTCCCGTCTGAACACAATGCACATATTTTCTGGGGGCCTTGCTACTTTGGGCCACATGAAAGATGATGGTTAGAATAAGGTGGCTATATTTTGCATGATTTCCAGGGGAAAGGAAATTTTAGGTATTTATGTTTCTGAAAGCAGCAGCAAGGTGCTACCTTCACAAAATGGCTCCCCTTTGCATCATGATGCTGCCATGACTAGAAACATAGAACACTTGTCAACTACCATTGTAGGATATAACTCCTGAATCAGCCATGTGCAGAGTGCTGTTCTGTTCCAGATCTGTTTCCATGTTAATTCTTACAAACTATGGCTCCCCCCTCTTCTGTTTGTGTTACTCTCTCCTTTCTCATTCTGCCATGATGCTGCATGCTTAGTGGTGATAACTGCCTCTCTCCCATTAACCAAAGTGCCTGAGTCTCCAAAGCTTTGTCTATACAGTATTTAAGTGTGGTGTGTTCCTTCCTGAGTGGAAGGTGGAAAATAAGGTGTGTATGCATGTATTTATCTATTTGAGAAGCAGAGAGACTAGAGAGCAATCTTTACATCTAATCAAATGTCTTAGCCCTCTTATAAAGCCTTTTCATCTACTCTATTTTCTTTGAACTCTTACTTAGACAAATAATTCATGTCTTCATTTTCTCTGAACATTAAAACCAATAATCTAGGTCAATTTGTCTTGCTTAACTCTACTAAAATTAGCGAGGATATTTATAAAATGGAACAGAAATCTACTCTAAAAGGTACATAATTTGGGAAGCGAGAAGAGAATCTATTTTATTTATTTATTTATTTAGCAGTACTGGGGATCGAGCTCAGGACCCTGCGCTTGCTAGACAGGCGCTTATTCCACTGAGCTATATCCCCAGCCCCGAGAAGAGAATCTAAACTTAAACCAAGAGTTAGTTGAGAACTATTAGGGCAGATCCCACTGAGGTCTAAAGAAGTATGACACTATTTTTCTTTTATAACGTGCACAACACAAATATATTTTATAAGAATCCAACAAAATAATGTAAAGACAAGCTTTATTTAGAATGAAGCACAATATTCAAGAAAGAACACCAAGAAAGAACTAAGGAATGAGGATAAAAAGTTCAGATCTACACAGTTATTGAAAAGACAAGAAAAACATAAGAAATGTGCCTCATGTTTAAGTCTATTAAGCACAGCAGTGCACAATAGCTTCCAGATACACCACTTCCTGAGACTGAATGGGAGACATAACTCTTAGTAGAAATGTAGTGGTCCACCAATCACTACATAGATTTTAAGCTCTGATTAAATTCTGAGCAACAGCAAAGGGAATGGTTGTTAGATATTTCCTAATTTGCTCAAAATTGAAAATTTTAGTGGACTAAGAAGATGGAAAATAAGCAAATGAAGTCCAATGATTACAGACATGGAATGATACAGTAGCTGGGTCGCAGAGGTAGATTAATGGAAGGTTGGAGCTATAAAGAACTGGGCAGCTAAAATGCTTGGAACAATCTTGGGAAGAAATGCCTGTGCTTTTCCCTTAGTGTCCTTCATAGTGAACCCTGGATGCCAGTATATAGGAGTATGAGAAAATGATTGTGAGTTTAAAGCAGAAATCCTGTCCCAGGTTTCATTCACAAATACCAGTTGATACATTTTAATCCGGAGAGATGTATGATTTGTGATGAAAAAATAAGGTGAATGTTTAGTTTTAAAAAATCCATTACTTGAAAAGATACATCACCATGGCCACCCCTTTCAAAAACCACGGTCATCTCAAACACACAAATGCTCTCATTCTTGACTCTCTGAAGTAGTTCTGGGAGTCCTCTTTCATGAGTTATGCTGTCCTGGATATTTTGATGTCCTTAATTTATTCAAAATGTTTACCTTGCATCATCAGTTTGACTTTGGGGAAGAGCCAGAAGTCACACAGTGCCAAATCCAGTGAATAAAATGTGCAGGAGAGCACACTGTAATGTTTTTATGAGCCTGCCTTTGTATTGGATAACGCTCAGCTGTAATATGCACTGATTTTTATAACACCTCATAAAGACACTCACAAAGGAAGACTTTCAGAACTAGTTTGGAAGGTGACAATGATGGACAAGTATGTGTGAAGCAAGTGTGAGAATTTTAAGGGAATTATGGCAATGTGTTCTTTTACTGTAGTGAATTTTAAATTAAAATTAAATTAATTAAAATCCACTATATCGATCCATCATCCTTGATATAGAGAAACCAAATCCTTCTAAAATTGCAGTATGAAATCATAAAAGATTATTTAGGATTATGTCCCACATTAGGTCATCGGATCTGATTTGTAATCCTAGAATCTTGCCAGATCCATTCACACCAAGAGGCTATAAAGCAGGGTAACAGAAGCATGACATTAAAGAGTCCTGTGCTGTCATTATCCTGGACAGGCAGAAGTAGAAGGGTGGCGGGACTACAAGCTTCTGAACTCTCTTTTACCAAATGTATGGTGCAGGGAATTAGAAGGTAGTTGCACTTACAAATAAGAACAAGGTCTACCATGCAGCCCTTAGGAAGGACTATGAAATGATTCAGCTCCTAGGACAATTCCCAACTCCCATGCCTCCTGTCCTGTTAGTGGCACATTTGAGAGGTTGGCATACATTTCTTCTCTTTATAGCTAAGGAATGTATCACTAACCTAAGCACTGAACATGTCAAGCAGGTCAAGGTAAGTTTAAATGGGAATAATTTGAAGACATCAGAGGAAGACAAGAAAATGAATCCAATAAAGTGAATGAAATAATAAACTTTCATACACGTGAAATGGATCAATCTGGTTAAATATGAATGCATACTATTATTTTAAAATGCAGAAGATGGCATGATCCCTGGAAAGGAATAGCTCTGCAGAAGTATTTATTGAAAGTGTTGAGCAGTGCAGTAACTGTGGCCATGACGCAGTACCTGAGAAAATCAGCCTCAGGGAGGAAGGGTTACTTTGCCTCGTGGTTGTCAGGTTTCAGTCCAGGATCAGATGCTTCGGGTCTGAGTTTGGGTTTGAGGTAAGGAAGGGTATTGTAACGGTGGCAGGAGAATATAGAGGAGCCTGTGGGGGAGGATGCTGCTCAGCCCACTAGAGCCCATAGGGAAAGAGAGAGACAGAGACACACAGAGAGATACACAGAGACAGAGAGACAGAGAGAGAGAGAGGGATCCAAGAAAAAATTCCCTTTCAAAGGCGTGCCTCACGTTACTTATTTGCACCAGTTAGCAGCACCTCCTACTTTCCACCACTTTCTAATTGCATCGTGACCTAGCGACCAACACATGAGATTTGGGGGAACATTTAATATTCACACTATCACAATCACAAAAAATAAGTTATGTAAGCTGATTGGAAGACTATAAAACTGAAATATGAGTGAGTGAGCACAAAAATATTCAAAGATACTATCAGATAATGATAAAGATGTAAAATTCATAACACACATTCCAATGGTGGAATAAATAGAAAAGCTAATGTTAGTTCTAAGGTTATGAAGGTTCATTATGTCCAAAAGCAGTTATATAAATAGCTAGACCACAGAAGTTTAAAAACATGAATCAGTGATGCAAAATGCTGAAAGATTTCATAGTTAAAACACAGAGATATCTAGAGAGAAACAAGGGCTTGTTTTTAAAAAAAAAACACATAAATTAATTAAGAATGAGTTCAAGTTTTTGTTAATATGTACGGATAGAAATTCTCACTGGAAATATGAAAACTCTGGATCAAGAAGCAAACCCTGTTTTATGCACATGCATATTTATTGAGATAATGTCACATAAAAACTTATAGTTTGAATCTATTGAAATGTTCTATCAGTTTTTCTGTTTTGATATGTATATTAATATTTCACTTGGAATTAGATGTATATAAAATCATGCATGGGTATACTAGCTAAATAATAAAATTTAGAAAATGTAATCATTTTGATTATAGATATAGTTGTAAACATACATAAACTAATAACTAAAGCACTGAGTGGCTATAAAATTATATAGAAAAAAATTCTTCTTTTGGTAGTGGGAATGGAACTTAGGACCTTGTGCTTGCCAGGCAGGTGCTTGTGCCACTGAGCTATATCTCTAGCCTTAGAAAATTTTAATGTTAGAGAAGAAAAGTGTTAGCACTTAGGGGCATCACCAGAGAACAAGTGAATTAGATTTCTGCATTTAGTGCAGAGCCAGCATGAACACATTCTTCATTACCGTCATTGTTATACTTTCCTGTATGAATTATGCTTATTAACTTCCTAACACTGTTAATAACACACACAATTCTAAAGAGTTCATAATTCTACTTGAATATATAAATTGAATGCCTAATTTTGCGAGCTACTCGAGCATAAGAAAACATTTATCCTATTTTTTATGTAATCTGTTCCAAAGAGACAAGTAGGTAAGCATATTGTAGTTCATATTATCAAAAGGAATTATAGGGAAGATGGCGACCAGGTAGGCAGCAGAGAGAGAACCTCCCAGAGGATTACCACCCAAACAATGAAATATAGCAATATGAAGACAGAAATGAGGACTTCCGGGAAGAAGACGACCAGCCGAGAGAGCGAGTGCGGAGGGAAGAACGGCTTCAGCTCCTGAACCCGACAGAGAACGCGCTACTGGGACAAACTGTGCCAAACCGGGCAGCGTGCCGGGATCCCGCTCAGAACCCCACCCCCGCAGCCAGCGCTGCGCGAACTGGAGCAACAGCGACCAGCCGGTGGGATTTCTGAGTCGGGGGAAATCTCCATCCAGGGAAAAACATCTGAACGGCACTCCTGTCTGCACGATCACAGGGTGAGTTAAGTGCGCACTCTAACCGGTTTTTCCTGAATCGGGAAGAAGCTCAGCTCAGCGAGAGACATCAAAGCAGCTATAAGGACTGCGGGATCTCCCGGGTGGGAAGACCTACTTAGGCACCCCAACGGGTTTTGTGAGGGGGGAAGGAGCTCCACGCAGGGAGGAACACCTGAGTGGCCTATCTGCAAGAATCCTGGGGTGGCGAGTTGTTTATTCGCCCCGTCCAGGTCTTGGGGTAGGGAGTAGAAGCGGAAATCTCAGCAGACAGCTTAAGGGACATTCTCCCAAAGAAAAGGAACCATTGGAGCAGCCTCTGCAGCAGACCTTTGCCTGCTGAACTGTCTGTGGAATTTATAGCTCCACAGTTTGAATCCGATACCCAAAAATGGGAAAACAGAGGAACAAAATGCAGTCTCAAAACTCAACCCCACCCAGAACAAGTTTTGAATGTGAAGGTACAGGGGAACCAGGAAGCCTCATAACTTCAAGTTATGAAACAATTGCATCCGAAATTAAACAACTCCAACAGGCCATGAAAGAGCTCAAAGCAGTAATAACCCACATACCCGCAATGATTTCTCAGACAAAAAACGAGCTGAAAACAATGATGGAAGAAATGTTCCATTCATACAGACAAGAAATAGACAAAATACTAGAAGAAAATAGGAAACAAATGGAAACGTTACAAGAGCAATTTAGGAATGAATTACCAAGAATGAAACAGGTCCAAAGAGAATGCCAGGTTTTGAAAACTAACACTGAAAGCATGAAAAACCGTTTAAATGAAACCGAAGCAAGAATTTCAGAACTTGAAGACAGCATGGCAGC